>LNAC01000458.1:1030387-1245801 GCA_002007465.1 Ailurus styani | reverse complement strand
TTTAGTGTGGCCTCTTTTTAGAACAATTTATTTGGTGTTTGCTTTTTCATGGAGCTCCACATTCTTTGTATTTCTTTCATCTAACATCCCACCTAGAGTATAATTGGAGCATAGGTTTGCCGATCTTAGTGAAGTCTGTGCTTGCTTTTCCTTCAAGTATGTTGCAGTTCAGAAAGAAGATTTAATTGTATCTAATTGGGAATTCTGACCACTTTTCCTAGAACTTGACAAGTAGATTCTAGAATTTATATGTAAGAGAAAGGTCAAGAATATTTGGGTAAGACAATTGTAAAATAAAAGGACCAGGTTGGAGGTACTTGCCTTATACTGGTTCAATACGCCAGTACTGGTCTTATATGATAGTAAATATATATGCCATGGTATTGGTATAGTGATAGAGAAAGAGATCAATGAAACAAAATATAGAGTTCAGAAATGGAGCCTCATGTGGCAGAATAGGTTAGGTGTTCACCAAATGATTCCCTTTTTCTCCTGGGCATAAACTAAACTACATTTCCCAGACATTAGACTCGTGGCAGAAGTGATACACTCTGCTTCCAGGCCTGACCCAAAAAAATCCTTCCATGAATAATTCATTTCCCCCCATATATCAGCTGCATATTAATGTCTCTTGAGAAACCTAGAGTAGGGCAAAAACACAAGATGGAAAGAGCCAGAGTCCCTGAGCTCCTGCCTGGAGTAGAGCTCCCCAGGACGGCATATCATCCAAATTGCCTGTGTGAGATGATTCATGATTGAGAGACAAACTTTCCTTATGTTAAATTACCGAAAAAATTGTTAAAAGATTTTATTTATTTGAGAGAACAAGCAGGGGGACGGAGGCAGAGGGAGAAAGAGAAGCAGGCTCCCCGCTGAGCAGGGAGCCAGAAATGGGGCTCCATCCCACGATCCTGGGATCATGACCAGAGTCAAAGGCAGACACTTAACCGAGTGAGCCACCCAGGCACCTTGTTAAATTACTGAAATTTGGGGGTTGTTAGCTTACTCTACAAATTAAGCCTGTGTGGAAACTTGACACACAGCAGAAAGCAATGCAGATATTACAGAAAACATGGACTGCCCAATATACAGGGCTGGGATAATTGGCTGTCTATATAGAAAACAGCGGCCACATATCCAGTCCCTCCTCCGTGCTCTGAATTAGTGATCTAATGTGAAATGCAAAGTTTTAAACTATTTAGAAGAATACATGGGAGAACATCTTTATTATCTCAGGTAGACAATGAAAAACTAAGACACGTAAGGTACAAATCAAGTGGAGAAAGATGAGAAAAATCAACAACATTAAAATGAAAGGCTTCTGGGGCACCTGGGTGGCTCAGTGGGTTAAGCCTGTGCCTTTGGCTTAGGTCATGATCTCGGGGTCCTGGGATCGAGCCCCACATCAGGCTCCCTACTCACCCGAAAGCCTGCTTCTCCCTCTCCCACTCCCCCTGCTTGTGCTCCCTCCTTATCACTGTGTCTCTCTCTGTCAAATAAATAAATAAAATCTTTTAAAAAAATTTTTAAAAATAAATAAAATGAAAGACTTCTGAATAAAGGCACCATCGCTGTGGAGACTAGTCAAAGACTGAGAGAATATTTGAAATATATACCTATAAAGGATCAGTATCAGAATATTAAAAAAAATCTCCTATATGTCAATTAGAAAAGCAAAATCCTTTAGTCGAAAAATGGGCAGAGGTTATGAGTGGGTATCTTATGGAAGAAAAAACCTGAATTTGAAAAAGTGTTCCACTTCACTGCCTGTCAGAGACCTATAAATTAAAATCAATTTCATTAATTAATTAAAGTCTGACAGTCACTGCCTGTGACGGGTGCGAATTGCAGCAAGCAATTTGGAAAGCCATTTTGATCATCACGCTCATGCCCTGGGTCCTAACGGTTTCACTGCAATGTCCCATACTCTCAAGTGTGGTAGGTCCCTTATGTCCTGATTTCTCCCCGTTTCCTATGTCTCAAAGCAGTTCATCATAGATTTTCAAGGACCATCATACTATATCTCTTTAGTCTGTTGCTGTCAGATTTATTTCAGGTTTTCCTTTCTTCTCACTTGGAGCAGGCACATCTGATATCAATCCTTGGATACATTCCAAGTTCCCACAAAAAACCGATTTGCTGTAATGACCAACCACTGAAGTGAAGACTAGCCTGTGTGTATTCATAACACAGAAGAACACGCTATGCACCAGACACCACTCTTTTCTTGTACCAACTCTTGCCTGAACATTTAAAAATTCACCTGTATTAGCTCTTTTACTTCCCACAACGGCTCTGTGAGGTCCATGCCCAGTCTCCCCGCTTGGACGAAGAAACTGGAGTGGCAGAAAGGTGGGAGGTGGGGAAACAACCATCCTTGTTCTTCTCTACAGGCTACACTGTTTATCCAAGTGATAACTGGATCGTTCGGGCCAGATTCGGGGACTAGATTAGACTCATGAACCACCTCCACTGTTTTTCTGGCTCACACAAACAGTTTATTTCCAGTTTTCTCTTCCTCTTCTCAAGCAGTGGTTTAATGTTCCCTGCATTGTTGTGAAGTAGCCAGAACATTTATAGAATTCAGCAGCCATTCTGAGTACTTTTCATTTACTAAATAATGAGTCTTTAATGACTGGCTGACTTAAGCTGGTTTTCAAAGAGTAATACTGTTGACTGCCAGCCGTGCCCCACAATGATAGACAAGAATAGAGTTCTATTTTATTTTATTTTACTTTATTTTCTTTTTTGTTAATTCAAGACCTCTCTCAGAGGAGAGTACCTTACCCACATAGCTTCCTTGACACTTTGTACTTCAAATAGATGAATGCCTTCCCAGCCTGGAAAGCTGCCAAATCTCTAAATTGACATGTTCTCTGAATAATAAATTTCACTCCTGAGGAGGATGCCAGGTGCAAGAGGATTTGATAAAAGGGCATTTGAACTTTTCAAATGATACAAAACAGTTCCCTTCTTAAGAAACTTTAATAATTAAGTAAGAGACTCTGTGTGAAACTTTTTATGTTCAATTCATCTTCCACTATGCATTTTAGTGAATAGATTATTCCATGATATGTCAGCGGTAAGCTAAGCAGTACACAATTCCATGTGAAATCTATCCAGTGGCTGGGCCCCTTCCTTCCATCTGTAATGTCCTGCGAACCTCCAGAGATCCTCTAAACTCTAGGATGGGACTGGTGAGCCCGGTGGATGGTTCAGAAGCTAAGACTTCTTGTTTTCAGGTGCATGGTGTCCATTTTCCTGGTGAAGTTTTTGAATCAAACAAGTGCTTACTTCTTTATCTGACATTCAGGACACAGTGCAGATTCTTTCGGTGAAGTTTCAATGCATTTGTTCTGTTGGCATAGATCACATGCATTCTCCCAGCCCTATTTAGAACTATGGGAAAGCCTGCACAGACCTTAAAAGAACTGTAGGACGTAGGCTCTGTGCTGGGAAATAGCGCGTTCTTTATTTTTCTTTCCTAAATTCTCTTTTCTTTAGAAACAAAACAAATCTCACCAATTTTAAACAGACTTTCAGGTCTTCAGAGGGAGGAAAGCAGCAGTCTCTTACTCCAAGTGGTTAAATAAAATTCCTGGATGTTTTGAATATTAAAGCAATTTGAATAATGTTATCATTTTTATGCAGGCTCTATCTAAATAGAATGTTGTGCCTATCCTTTTAAAATGATGAAAACAAAAAATTTAATCTTTCGCTAAAATTCTGTATACTTCTTCCAGCTGTCATTGCATATTTTCCGTGGTAAATGGTCACGTTTCTAACTGGATAGTTTAATTCCAAACAAGCAGTAGTTCCAATACATTCAGGCTTAATTTAGTGGATTAGGTCTTGCAGCTGTACTCGGAGGTGTACTTAAAAGACTGATCCTTTAACAGGGGATAAATGGTGGTGTTATTGTCTTTAAGAGATGACAGATGTTGGCCAGGATGCAGAGAAAGGGGAATCCTCCTACACTGTTGGTGGGAATGCAAGCTGGTGCAGCCACTCTGGAAAACAGTATGGAGGTTCCTCAAAAAGTTGAAAATAGAGCTACCCTATGACCCAGCAATCGCACTACTGGGTATTTACCCTAAAGATACAAAGGTAGTGATCTGAAGGGGCACGTGCACCCGAATGTTTATAGCAGCAGTGTCCACAATAGCCAAACTATGGAGAGAACCTAGATGTCCATCAGCAGATGAATAGATAAAGAAGATGTGGTATATATATACAATGGAATATTATGCAGCCATCAAAAGAAATGAAATCTTGCCATTTGCAACGACGTGGATGGAACTAGAGGGGATTATGCTAAGCGAAATAAGTCAATCAGAGAAAGACAATTGTCATATGATCTCTCTGATATAAGGAACTTGAGGGGCAGGGTGGGAGGTCATGGGGGGTAGGGAGGGAAAAATAATGAAACAAGATGGGATGGGGAAGGAGACAAACCATAAGAGACTCCTAATCTCACAAAACAAACTGAGGGTTACTGAGGGGTGGGAGGGTAGGGATAGGGTGGATGGGTTATGGACATTGGGGAGGGTTTGTGCTATGGGGAATGCTGTGAAAGGTGTAAGCCTGATGATTCACAGACCTGTACCCCTGGAGCATATAATAATAATAAAAAACATTAAAAAAAAAAAAGAGATGACAGATGTATAAGCCACAGTAGGTTTGGAAAGGTCTAGAAGAGAAGTTGGGGGCCTTGTGCATTTAAACCTGACACATATCCCTGTATGCCTTATGCTCAGAGTGTCAGAGCCGTCATTGGCAAACAAACCGTACTATAGACAAAGAGTCCGTTTCTATATTGAATAGTAAACTAAAATGATCAATAGGCATCATCTGCCTTTGCAATAAGCTAGGCTCTAATTCAGGGCTGCATAGTTTGGTGAGACCTCAGCTTTTGGGGCAAGAAACGTCATGGGTGTTGGAGAAATTTTCTGTCCCCATACTCCATACCCTTCCACCTTCACCCCAAGCTTCTTGTTCTGAAGGTCAAATAACTTGGGTGTCAGGGTCCATAAGCTTCTTGGAGCAGCGGGCCATGCATGTGCCTTTCCTTACTCTCGCCTCTCCTTGGTCACTCACACTGGTTTTCAGAAAAAGGATCACTCATCCTCTGTGAGTTATCAAATAAATGCATATTGTATACATGTACAGTTACATATCCACGTAAGCAAATTGTGNCATGTGCCTTTCCTTACTCTCGCCTCTCCTTGGTCACTCACACTGGTTTTCAGAAAAAGGATCACTCATCCTCTGTGAGTTATCAAATAAATGCATATTGTATACATGTACAGTTACATATCCACGTAAGCAAATTGTGTGTGTGTGTGTGTGTGTGTGTGCACATGCGCACACACGTTTAAAATTTTCAGAGGCTGCTCTTGTCTTTTGTGGAGCCCCTTGCACAGAGGATTTGAATGATAGACTTAGCTGTGGTGACTAAAGGGAGCTCTTTTCCACTTCTGGTCCCAGAAAAATGTTTTTTCAAGGCCACTCACTAAGAGTCAGATCAAGTTCTAAAGCAGATGACAGCGTTAGATTGTTTGGCAATTGCAAATGGCAAGACAGGTCCATCCATTTTTCGTGAGGTTATAATTAACATACTGTCTGCCTCCCACAGGGTCACCATTTGGCACTGAAGACCAGCCGGTTCTGAAGGCATCTCTGCCTTCCAAGGACATACCCAAGGGGGCCAGCCGGGGGGCCCCTCCAGCAACCCCCAGTGTGACAACACCCCGCAGGAGTTTGCTTCCAGCACCAAAATCCACATCTACACCCACTGGTAAGACTGTGTGCTTTGGAGAAACTCCACAGTGGAGTGCCTTTTCTACATTAAAAAGTCTTTTCAATGCCCCCCCCATACATCAGTTATTTAGAAGGGATGACAGATGAGTTTCAAATGGCATTTAAATTAATAACAACAATATACCACTATTTTCAAGGTACTTTCTTATATTCATATGTTTAAATTCTCACGACTGTCACTTCTCCCCAGCTGGTAACCCCATTGAATCATGTAGTTTGATTGCAAGGGGAAAAAACAAAACAAAACAAGAATCAAACAATTTTAGGCAGATTGGCATTTGGTTCTGGAGTCCCATGTTGATGAAATCACTGGAAGGACTATAGGACCAAGTTTTCAACTTCACCTCCAGCGGTGAGTCATGGAACCCCACAGGAGCTGCTGCCTCTACAGGGATCTGGGAGTTCTGTTCGCCACCTCTGGCTCCAGGCTTGCACCCCCACAGCTGGGATCCAGGGAGCAGCAGCTACCTGAGAAGGGGCTCCAGAACCAAGCTGTGTCTGTTGGACCCAGGCCAGCAGAAGGGATGCCCTGCCCTCCACACCGTGAAACTAATGACCCGAAGCAGGGCAGTCAGCTGGTGCAAAGGTGTAACAAGTGAAGGTGCTTGTCGAGGTAGCCTACGTGTGGCCCCCATCTGACCCAAGTACATCTGCTCGTCTGCAGGGTGCCCAAGCTTGCAAATCTGAGCCATCCATCTTTCTGCACAATAGGAAAGTACACAAAGAAAAAGGGAAGATGTGTATCTTCAGCCCTAATCAACTGTAGAAGGCTTATCCATATTGGTATCTATTCTTCCATATTTTTCTCCTATTCTCAAAGAATCACATACAACATACACGTATTGGCTTATGTGAGTTTCTAAAACTGAGAATTTATTATCCCCATTTTTCTACACGTTGCTTTCTTTATTCAAAGAGTACATCATAGAAATACCTTCAAATCATGGCATGGCTCATTCTTTTCAGTGGCTGCCTGGTGTGGATATACTGTGATGTATTCAACCATTCCCCACTGTGGCATTCACTCTGTAACTAGCTTTGCCTCTAGGAACAATACTGCAGCAAATGGCCTTGAACGAGAGGCGCTCTTTCTACAGGACTGATTCCCGGGAATGGATGGCTGTGTTTGATGCATTAGTAGATATCACTAGATTCTTTCTCAGAGTTGCTGTAGTGTTTCACTTGTCCACCCATAGCCCTGTGAGGAATAGGTGTGATCCCTTTATCCATCTGATGGGAGTAGAATACTATCTCAATGTTCATTTAATTTGCATTCCCTGGCCACAGGACTAGCTGGAGCCCCTTGCTCTAGGCTGCCGTAGCACCTTGGAATCCTCTTTGGTAAGACTTAAATTACTTTTTTGTTCTTACCCAGCGGAAGGAAAGCTTCTGGGGGCCAGGGACCATGTCTGTGTTGTTTTAGCCTGGTATCCATGCTGCCTGCCACAGTGATCTACAGTGATCCCCAACATCTATATGTTAAGGGTTGAATACATCAACCAATGAATGTATGAATGCCACATGGCATTTGAATCTTTCGGTTCAGTTTACTAACAGTTTGGCTTTAGTTTAAATAGAAAATAATTTGGCAAGTTTAACGGAAGTTAAAATAAAGATGTGGAATCAACCCTATAGGCAAGTTTCTCTAATTTTTGTGCATTAGAATCATCTGTCACGCTTGTTAAAACATGGAGTAGTGGGCCTTATCCCCAGAGTATCTCATTCAGTAATTAATAATTAATATTATATATATGTGTGTGTATGTGTGTGTGTATATAATGTCCCTATTATTTCGGGAAAAGGTAGTCTACTCTACATATTTTTCTCTACCTTGCTTTTATCACATAATGATAGGACCTCAAAATCACCTTCTAGTAGTACACATTTTTCAATTCAGTAGGTCTGGGGCGGAGCCCAAGAATTTGCATTTCTGATGAATTCCCAGGTGATGCTGCTGCTACCCACCCATCTAGGGGTCATATTTTGTGAACCACTATTATAGAAAAATAGGCTAGGAATTTGGGCAGTTGTTCTTAGAAAAAGCCACATGAAAAGATTATCAGGCACCTGGATGACTCAGTTGGCTAAGCGTCTGCCTTTGGCTCTGGTCATGATCTCAGGGTCCTGGGTCGAGCTCCATGTCAGGAGGCAGAAAGTGGGGAGGTCCCTGCTTCTCACTCCCCCTCTGCCCTTCCCCCTGCTTGTGCTCTCTCTCTCTCCTCTCAAATAAATAAATAAAACCTAAAAAAAAGAAAAGATAATCTAACTCACTCATAATAAGAACAATATAAAGTAAAATTACAGTGGGCTACACTGTCTCACCTAATAGACTGGCAAAATTCCAAAATTTTGAAAACATATGCTGTTGGGAAGCAGCAGGGAAATAGGCGCTCTCATACATTACTGGTGGGATATAACCTAGGATATGTCCTGTGCAGGGAATTTGGCATTATCTAATAAAATTGCATGCACATTTGTTCTTTGACTTAGCAGTCCTGCTCTAGGAATCTTTTCAAAAAGTAGACTAGGAAAAATAAAGGGCACAAACAGGGCCCAGATTTTTATCTCTAAATACATTTCCCAGTAGAGGGAGATAGGGGTCCTTGAAGAAATGCCTGGTTCTCCAGGGACCTACAGAGCATCTTGCCTTGCAAGAAAGCCAAGAAGAATTCAAAGACTACTAGAGTTATATCAAAAGGACTCAAGTGTCAAACTGAATAAGCTCCTACTGGTTAAAAAAAAAGTTTGAGTATCAGTAAGATTCATAATAGCTGCAGTGGATTAATATTCACCAAAATATATGTATATCCACAAGGGCGTAATGATACAAAAGGTACAACACGTACCCACAAGCAGTACCCATAAGCAGAAACTAATCACTTTGGAGGATGCTTGGAAACCACCTGTTATTTTGAAAGCTGGTAAATAAGGAAAATAATAAAACATTTCAGCTTCTGTTCAGTCTGTACCTCAAGACAACCAAATAGTTAATGAAGGGAAGTTTCTCTTATAAAACTATTCTAGTTAACAAGATAGGATAGCATATCTTTTCACAGCTTCTAGTGAATCAGGGGTGAAGGCAATAAAAGATACAATTGAAAGATACAACCGGGTGTTATAAACTGTAGTGATGAAAATATATACATTATCTGTGAATTAGTTTTGGGGGCAAAATCAATCTGAACTAGTTTCTAGATCTAAATACCAATTTACTGGAAACACAAGGATGGAGAAGCATATTAAATAGCGCCATGGAAATCGAATTAGCAGACCCTGATGGTGGGAAATGCCATAGGACAAACCAACTAATTTACACAACAACAACAAAAATTGTAAAAACTGAAAAGCAAAAGACAATTTGGGGCGTAAAAAGAGATGGAGGGGCAATGCAAAGTATGGATCTTTTTTGGATCCCAGTTCAAATAAATACACCCAAAAATTTTTTTTGAAGATAACTGAGGAAATGTGAATCTATTGCTAATATTTTAAGTATGATGTAGTAATTATGGTTATGTTTTTAAAAAGTCATATTTTAGACATTCACACATGAAATGATATGCTCTCTGGGATTTATTTCAAAGTAACTCAGGATGTTGGCAGATGGAGTCAGTGTGTTTAGAGAAGATGAAACAACACTGACCGTATATTACACATTGTTGAAGTTGATCAATAGAATACATTAAACTAACTACACTAGCATCTCTAGTATATATTGAAAGTGTTATGTAATAATATAGCAAAATGTGTTGAAAGAGTGGTTGTTTTAGTTGAAGTACAGTCAAACGGAAATCGGGTTCATCAGGTGTGGAGGAGAAAAGGAAAGGTAGCAACAGTATTGAGGCCTATAAAATTTCATTGTTTTTTCCAATCTTTCAGCCACACGAGAGATTTTTGAAAGCCATGTGATCTTGATAACAGGAATTCTCTTCCACTTTGTATTGTTTTATAAATACACTTTAATGTATTAGATCTAATTTTGTCCTCGCAACTCTGAGAGGTAGGGAGAAAAATATTATTTTACAAGTTACAGATGGGCAAACCAAGACTCAGGATATGAAACAATAAATTGGTAAAAGAAAAATTTTATCTCTGAATTTTAGCTTTGCATTTATTCCATTGGTTTGAACATGTAAGTTAAATGAAATCTAGTTTCGGAAACAAAATCAGCTTTCACATTGCCTTGTGTCATCAAGCGACTTAAAAGGCAGAAGGTAGGCATAGAGATTACAATTAAATCCCAAATAACTGGATTTCTTGGGACTGTAAGGGGTTTGGGTTTCTTAACTACTTAGATAATGCCAACCCTTGTTTTAACCCATGTTATTGGAAACATTTCTAAACTGCAATGCTTTGCTTCTTTACCTTGGTGATTCCAGGCTAATGATTGCAGAGCTCTTGTATCTTTGGGTCATCTGCTCAATTACTGTCATCCACAATTGTAGGTACAACACGTACCCACAATAGAACATACCCCAGGAGTACTTGGGCTGTTGTCTTTAACCTAGATTTCTGATGTGAGTTTTTTTGTGAGTGACTTTTTTCTAGTTCATTCATTCAGGAAATGTCGAAGTGCTTATTTTAAGCCATAGGGTGACTTAGATTCAAGGATAATTAAAACTGTTCTATTTTTTAAGAAGCTCACAATAAGGTAAACAGTCATGAACTAATAGAGTGAGAGCAAGAGATCTATAATCTTATCAGTGGGATTCCAGTTAATTCTAGCAGAATAAGAATTCATAGTAAAGTGGATTAAGAACCATGACCTGAAAAAGTTTGAATTAAATATAATAGGTTTTTATTGTTTATTCATGTAATCATTTTACCTTTGTTATTCTTTAATCATTTCCTAATTTATTTAAAATTTAACTGCTTTCTAACTTCAGAAAAGACCCAATGTAGCATTCAGTAAAGGGCACAGAATAACACAGATTCAAGGATAAAACTCCAAGTAAAAAAAAGAAAAAATCCTGATAAAACTAGGCCCAGAGTTTCCTGACTACAAGAGCAAAAGAAGAAACACAACTTCCAAAGAGAAGGCCCAGAGTTTCCTGACTACAAGAGCAAAAGAAGAAACACAACTTCCAAAGAGAGAAGCTTATTTCTTAGCCCAAATTTTTAATATTTTAAGATTTATTTCTGTGACTTAAAAAATGTATATGTTGAACAACATAGTGACAACAACTTTGTCTTAAACATATCTATTCTGATAATAAAATAATTAAAAAGTTGTTTTAAAAATTTGGAATAGGGAAAGCCTTTCTAAACATGATATGAAATCTAGAGGGGTGTCTGGGTGGCTCAGTTGGTTAAGCGTCTGCCTTCGGCTCAGGTCACGCTGAGATGGAGTCCCTCATTGGGCTCCTTGCTCAGCAGGGAGGCTGCTTCTTCCTCTGTCCACTGTTCCCCCTACCTGTGCTCACTACACTCTCTCTCTCTCTCTCTCTCTGACAAATAAATAAAATCTTAAAAAAAGAAAAGAAACCTGGAAATGTTTAAAAACTGATAGATTTAACTATGTAAAAACTTAATTGTAAGTTTGTATAATTATTTTTTTTAATTAATTATTTCAATAATTATTTCTACAGCGAAAGGCATCATAGAATTAAGGAGATAACTGAATGAAAATGCTGCAAGTTACATGAAAACAAATAGGAAAAATACTACTTAATTGGGAAAAATAGGTAGAAGATATGAATGGGTAATTCACACAGTAGAAGTACAAAATAATCAATTGGCCATAAACATGTGAAAAGATGTTCAAAAGCATTAGTAATTAAATATACTTAGTTTTTTTTTAAATGACATACCATCTTTTTCATTTGGTTTAGAAAAAATTGAAAAGGTTTATTATAACCAGCATTAGTAAGGATATGGCAAATGAACACTATAGTAACATTAATAGGACTATAAATTTGTATAAGCTTTTAGAGGGCAGTTTGTCATCTATGAAAATTTAATTGTATATAATGTGTAATCCAGTGTTTATACTTCTGGAACTCTCTCACGTGAAAATTCTTGCTTAGGCAGCAATGATGTAAGTACAGGCACTTTTTTTGCAACATTGACTGTAATACTAAAAACTTGGAAACAATCTAAATATTTGTCAATATGAAAATATTTAAATAAACTATGATACATCAGTTCACTAGATTTGTATATAATCTTTCAACAGAATGAAACAGATCTATATGTATTATATGGAAAGATGTCCATAATCCATTATTAAAGGGGAAAAAGCTGCAGAAATCCCATTTTTGCCAAACCTGAACTAAAATAGATCTTTTTTATCTCTGCTTTTTTTGTATTTATAGAAAAGGCATAGAAAGTATCATTTAAGTAGTTAACAGCTATTAGCAGTGTGGTGTCCAACTGAAGAAGAAGTTGTAATGAGAAGAAAATATTCATTTTTCAGTTTTATCTTCTTTCTGTATTGTTAGAACTTTTCCATACATGTTTCAATTTGGCACTGAAATATATAAAAATAACAGTAAAAATAGGATAATTGCTTTGAGGAGAAAGCATGAAGAATACAGAAAAAATAAAGCAATAAAGTATTTCATAACTTCATCATGCATGAATAGCCACTAATATATATTAGCATAGTTACTTCCAGTCTTTTTCTGTACAGGTAGGGAAGTTTTTCATACTTAGGTTGAAGCTTTACATATAGTTCTGATCTTGCTTTTTCAGGTAATTATATATCCCAGGCATTTTCCGATGTCATGATAAATTTATGACGTTGCTTTTAGTGATGTTACAAAAACTTTATACTAATTTACCCTAATTTGTAGAACTGGTTTATCTCCTGTTCATTTAAATTGTTTCAATATCATGAAACAATTAATTCTAATAAACTTATTTTGCAAAAACATATTTTGCTGGGTTTGTCAAGACCCCCTCAGGCTTGATGATTTCCTAGAAGTACTCACTGGACCCAGAGGTTGCTTTATTTATTGTTACAATTTGTAGCAGTGAAAGGATCTATAGTTAAAAAAAAAAAGGGAGAAGAAGAAGCAGCAGCAAAGGGAGAAAGCTCGTGGGGCAAAGTTCACGAATATCCAGACACAAGGCTCCAAGAATCCCTTCAGTGGAATGTCACAGATGTATTTAATTCCTTCCACAATGACGTGTAATAGCATAGTACCTGAGCCTGATTGTACAGAGTTTTTATTATGGATCAGTCACAGAGATGTACCACCTGCTGACCGTGTAAACCATCTAGGCAAATTGGTAGAGTGTGACCCAAGGATTCAGACTTGGAGAACACTCTCTCAGAACATTCCAAAGGCTCAGCTTCCAGGAGCTGGCCAAGGGCCAGTCTACTAAAACAGGCCCTTCTTGAGAATGTGCAGTGTTTGAGCAGTCCGAGCCTGCTGTATGAACCCACTCCCACGCATGCGCGTTCTTATGATAGATTCCTAAAAGTGGAAATACTGAGTCACACTGGAATATGGCTTTACACCTGACAGACATATTTTGACTTGTAGCTATTTCTGATAGCCATAAGTCAATTAAATCAATGATACAATATTAAATAGGAGTTGTCTGAAGAGATTTTTTAAATTGAAACTAAATAATAAAATCTAGGAGTATGCCTTTATGAAATCTATCTCAATGAGCATGAGTTCAGAGAAGCTATAGAGGTAAATGGTTAGCATATGCATAGTCAGTCTCTCCCAAAGGAGAGTTGCCTCGGTTTAATTTATGATGGCAAAAAGTTGACATTAATCTGTTTTAAGTGCAGTATTCTTTTGCTGATTGGAAGGATCCAGAATGTCTCAGATACCAAGCATATAAGTAACACAATTGTTTTTTAAAGTCTTTTTATTTCTGTTTTTTTCTTCCTTTTTAAATATCTATTTATTGAGCATCCTCTATGTACCATGCACAATGGTTAGGGATTGCTATACTCTGCCTCACTTGACTCTAGAGGAAACTGAGGTTTGAAAAATTAAATAACCACATCCAATGCAGGGTCATGCAGCTTCTATGTAGTAGAGCGGGGATCAGGCTAGGTCTAACTTTGAAACCTGCATACTTAACCTCTGTGCCATGCTCCTTAAATAGTCTTATTCCGATGGAGGCCAGTTAATTACATTTTATTGAAATAACTACCATTGAAAATCACATCTTAGAAACTTGAGTTCTTTGTAGGACAATGCTAGTGACCTCCCATAGAGTTTCTCAGACCTGCTGCAGTAATTCTGTGGTCTACCTATGCCCTTCCTTCCCTGGGTTTTCAGACATAGGCTGAGAGCTAGTGCACTGTACTAAACGTGGTTGGAGCTGTAAAATATGACCCACTCCCATAATATTGTCTTCCTGTTAAGTTAATCATGATCATTACCTCATCGACATCAGTGCAATAACAGCAGCAAGGTGTAGGTTGAATGCTCATGATTAAAAAAATTACTGAATATCATGTCAAGGGATGTGCAAAAGGAAGTTTCCTGAGAATTTTAAAAATGTAGCCTTGGTCTTGGTCCTTTCTCCTCAAAATTCTCATGAAAAAAATTTCCTGTTGTTCATGTCAAATATAAAATCTAAAGAGTGCCTTGATCCCTATAATTTTACATCAATAGCTTCACCCGTTGCCTCTTCAAATTGGTTTGCAATTGTAGCAAAGAGGAAAATACTTCCAGTTGAAAATATTGATCTGAAGATAGATTACTTCTTGGTCAATATGCCCTCTGATTCTGTGTTGTTGACATGATATATTATATAAAATAAAATTACTTTATTCAGCCTAAGGTATGGAAGGATTTCCTATGGTTATACAGAAAATGAACAGTTGGTAGCTTGTTGTCTGAGGGAAAAAAAGTCTGGGAATACTGAGGCTGTTAGTCTATGAGCTACAGAAACTCCACTTGCATTATGAAAATTTCATTTTATGACTTTAAACGCAGATTGTTATTTCTGAATTAAATTCCACAAATTTAAGCCTTTGACGTGCACATGGGCCAGAAAGAGCTACTCACACAGGTGCTCCCACCGTCCCTTCTGTCTGGCCAAATATTATCCCCCCTTTCTGAACACATCTTAAATGAAGACATTGAGGAAGAGCTTGCTGAAGTAAGATATTCTGCTTTAGGAAAAAACAGGGCAGGCGATCGCTTTAGCTGCTACTAGAATCTTGGTTCTAGATTATTTGAGGATTGTTCTTACTGTAGCCTGTGATGTATGCTCTTTTACCAGAAGGAACCCCAAGAACATGTTATTGGTCTGATAATGAAAGAGTCACGGCACCTCACAATATGGAAGCTCACGTTGACTCAGGAGTACTCAGAAACCTCCCAGCAGTGGCCTCTGAAGGAGGCAAGTTCAAAGCAATTAGTCTGCGCTGGGCTCTTCAGTATAGACCATGTTATTGCTTTGTGTTGACTGCATTCTCCCTGAGGCTGAGTCTCAGTAGCAAATACAGCTTCAATATATTTGTCATTGTAAAGCCAACGGGGGAGCCGGTTGTAGGTTGGGGTTAGAGGAGTGTAGAGCAGAGTAAAAGTGTTTAGAAAGAATCTCTGTTGGAGAAAAATAAAAGCAATAAATTGGGAGACCATTCCTTTGCATGAGGTCACGGAGACAGAAAAATACCTTGGGGATGATGCATGGAATGTCTGGGAAGAGGAGCAGTCCACTTCATCATTGCTGGGCATCCTAGAAGGTCTGTTTGCTGCTCTCCCTGGCTGGCAGTGGGGAGGTTCCCAGGCCCTCACAGAAGGCCAGGAAGTGCTGTGAAACACAAGTTGTGACACCGGAGTCAGCTCACAGTCACCTGGTGGGGGGGGTGCGGTGAGGACAGGCAGAATTTGGTTCGTGGTCATCCACTCTCTCAACAAATATTTACTGAGCCCCTTCTTTGAGTTGAGTGCTGTGCTGGATACTTGGGGAAATTGTGATGAATGAGACAGGTAGTCTTTGTCCCTATGGATCCGAGTGCGTAAGAGGAGAGAAAAACGTAGAATCTGTACTTCCATGCTAAATTATTTCATTATAGTTATGCTACGTGCTGTGAAAGGGAAATGAGTGTACAAGGAAGGCATGTTATACAGACATAACGTAGTACGCAGAAAACACGCAGACACAGACCTAAAGGGTCAGTAGAAGGTGCCAGACAGCAGTGGGGAGGAGCAGCATTCCATGCAGGTGAACCACAGCAATCTCCTCTTTGTCAGTGTAAGGGTTCCTGAGGCGCCCTCCCCTCAAAATCGTGGACTAGGGCTGCTAACAATTAGATCTGAAATTGAAAAGCTGTACACTCACCTTTCCCCCTGCCCGCCTCTTATGGAGGAAATTGCTGGCCGTGATATAGTCAGAAGACCGCATGAAGAAGAAATAGCACAGCGTATCTGCAACTGTTTCATCAGTCATTCAGTTTCATTTTATTGCTGAGGCCACCTTGGTTTTAATCATTACGCAAAAATTGTCCCATAAACAGTTCACTGGGACAGTTTCATTGTTGTTGATTTTAGGGCACTTGAATTTAAAACTCTTGATAACCTCATCCTCTATTGCCAGTCTAGTGGTCTAGAGTGTTATTTATGAATTATAATTGATTAAATGCCATAGAATGATTCCAGTAAGGAGAAACATTTGTCTTCCCCGGCTATGTCTTTCAGATTCCTTCATTAAAACAACAAGAGTATTGTAGGCGATTTGGGAAGCAGTAGAGGACAACCCATAGTCCCAGAGGAGAATTTATAAAATGCCACGACTCATCTCGCTATTAAGCCACCTGCAGGCTGGTGTGAAACCTTTTGTTTTGTGGTAGATGCTCAAAAGTAGGGCACAAAAACCCCAACTTTCATTTACGAGTATGCACACATATCTAAAAGGTTACGCACCTGGTATTTTGGCCACTCTGCTTGTCACCCTCGAAGAGCTGCGGGAGCTGGTCCAGCAGTGATGAATGCAAATGGTCTTTTAGAGCTGTGCTTTCCTTTGTGATTTCTGACATTTATGTGTTTCACAACTCTGCCTACTGTGCTATAAATGCGTTGTTATGCAAATTGCTACCATGATGTCGCGCCATCTCTTAGCACGATGAACGTGGAACTTTTAATTACATGTCAGTGTTTAAAACTTTCCGTTTCTTTGCAGATTTGTATATTCTACTGGCTAGCTTACATTGCTGAACTGCCTCATACTAATTACGATCTTCATGGGGAGTAGAAAAAAATGCAAATATAAGAAAGAGACAAATGTCAGTCATCCATTTTCTAAGATAACTGAAGAAAAACAGTACACTTCTTGGACATTAAAGAGTGTTCAAATCTTTCATTTTTAATCCATTAATTAGCATATTTGTATTGAGAACTGCTTTGGGCACCACACTTTACTAGTCAATAATCACCCAACCAGCCTAGCCCATAGGCGTCTAAATCCCTCCCTCTCACTCTCCCCTACAGCTGGCAGCAACCTTTCACCCTTCTAAACAAATTTCATCCTGTTTCTCCCCTGCTTAGGACCTTTGAGTGACTCCCCATTACCTGCAGGAACAGATCCAGACTCTGTGTGTAACTGAACTAACATGACTTTGCTCCTTGGTAAGTTATAGGCAGAGACTACACCAGGTGGAGTTGGGGCACAAAGTAAATTTTATTTGCAGCAAATGAGATTGAGGGGAATAACTTACAAAGCTGTGACTCCCCAAGTGAGGTGAGTGTGTTTCTTTTGTTTCAGGTTAGGATAAATATTTAGAAAGCAGAGTCTTGGCCTTGCATGTAGAGGTAGCCATAAGGTGGTACACGCATACTTAGGACATATGCCTATACGTGCATCGTCTTATGTTAATGAGATTTGTGCTCTTCCTTGGGTGGAGATTTTAATATTATAATGAGGTAGAGGTAACTGTCAGACACCCTATGGTCCATCTGACCACCAATGGTCAAGGCCATGGGTCTAGGCCAACCAGAGCTCTTCCATTTGTTCGGCTCTAAAAGATAGGGTTGATGTTCCTGTGAAGAAGATGGGGGAGGGGGCAGCCCATGGAGGTCTTGCTGGTGACCATTTTAACCTCATTAACCCCGTGGGGTGTGGCGTCACCAGGCCTGGCACAGGCCCTTCCTAAGCGTGCCTACCTAACACTTCAGCCTTCTTTCTTCCACGCCACCACATTGCACCTCTGGTTGCCTGAATAAACCAAGGCACTTTACGTCCCTGTGTTTCTCTTCATTCAAGCTGTTCCCTCTATGATGCCTTTCTCCTTGCCCTGCCACTTCCAAGCACTTGCCAGACATCTGATTCTCATTCGAGATGATCATGTACTGATTGCTTAGCTATGATGAGTCTTTCACTAGCCTAGGTCTTGACCATCTTGATGACCACCACCATCATCATGAACATGATCTCTATAATTTTCACTAGCCTAGGTCTTGACCATCTTGATGACCACCACCATCATCATGAACATGATCTCTATAATTTATTGCCTAGTATTATGTGCTAGACTCTGCCCTAAGTGGTTTAAACTCATGCTGTTCCTAAACACAGAAGCAACACCGTGAAGTATCTCTTTCTCCATTTCTTAAACATGATGAAATGTGACTTTCTCAGTGTCAAGAGTTACTATGTAACCAATGCAAGATTTTAGTTGAGGTCTTCCTCCAAAGCCTCTTCTTTTTCTAATATCCTACATTCATTTATCTATTAAACAATCGGCTGATTAAATATGACATTGATTAAGATGTAGGACTGTAGAATATATAATATCTCAAGAAGATCAAGTAGAATTCCTCTTATAAAGGAAGCCATATTTGTTATGTAAGGGCTTGGAGGAAAGATGAGACTCCCAAGGAGCCTGAATGTGGTTAGAACTATTCTTGTGTCAGATAAGGAAAAGAAATTTGCCTGCAAAGTGTGTCATCTCATTTATTTATGGCTTCCGTGAGGTTACCTGGGCCCCATATTGAACATGAGAATCCAGTGATGGCCACCAGAGACAGGACCCTGAAATACAGAGTCCTCTGTCCCAGAAGAAGCTCTGACTCTTGAACAGTCTACATGGCAGGGGAGAGCTGGAGAAAGGATAGAATAGAATGTCTGATTATTCAGTATATGCAACTTAAACCAACATCTCAATGTCATGTTGTGGATCCAAGCTGGGACAATGAGTTCAATATTATATAGGCCAAAGTGAGGTGAGGCTCACTAATGAACAACCATGAGAATAATCGTCAGCACTTGTTGAGTACTTACTGTATACTTAGCCATACCCATCATCTCATTTTGTTCTCATCATAACCTACAATGCATAGGTACTATTCTTAACCCTATTTTCTAGATTAGGAAGCTGGATTAGAGAAATCAAGTAATTTGCCCAAAGTAACAAAACCAGATGTCAAGGTTGAACTCAACCCTGGACAACAGACTACAAAGCTCCCAGTTGCACCCAGTGCCCATTTTGTACCCCTGGCCCTGGGTAATTCTGACAGTGATTGGGCCCCCTCAGATGGCAGCTGTGACCAACACCACCCAGCAGAGGACCAGCCCGCTCTGGCTGCCAACACGCAGCACTTTTGTGCCCACGACCTGGGGAGAAAATGACAAATTCTAGGACCTTTATTTAAGGTTTAAAAATTGGATCCTTTTTTTTTTAATTGGCTATACCTCTTTAGGTTTTAAAAAACAAAAGCCACCTTGGATATTTCTTTCTCCATGCAATTTTTGTTCCAGTGAATGGAACAACTTTATTAATAAGTTACCATAAATTTCTATCATGTAGAATTTGGACGGCAGAGGAGCTAGGGAATGAGCTTTGAAGTTAGACACAGATTCCAGGTGTGGTCACACCTCTAGCAGCTGTGTGACCTTGATTTAACTACTGAACTTTTCTAACCTTGGGTACCTCATTGGAAAAAGGGGAATAATAGCAACCTCATTCATTAATGATTTCATTCACCAGCACAGTACTTATAATCTATAGGTTCTAGACAAATACCTATAATAATTAAGTATTAACTTAATTGTTAGTACTGCTAGTAAGTACTGTACTTGGTGTGCTTAATAAGTGCGTGGCATTATGTTAAACACTTTTAATGCATTATACCAGTGTATTCTTCCCTAATGTTGGAACCTACGGTTATTATTTCCCACTTTACACCTGAGGAAACAAAGCTCAGAGAGTTTAAAAAACCTGCCTGAGGTCACACAACTAAGCAAACAATAGAGCTGAGTGTCTGGGCCCTAAACAGGTATGCTAATATATGCTAAACAGCCTCCTCCCCCTTATGTCTTTTTCCTACTTCCAACTCCAACTTCAAAATAGTATTTTTAACCATATCTCCTGGTTTTAGAATATCTACTCTCTCAATTATGAGTTAAGCTACCAAATTAGTAATAGTTTCCATATGAAAAATATTATAGATGAATATTCTCATGAAAGATGATCATAACATAAGTTATTTAAAAGATTACAAAATTATTGTAACTTGTACAAGTCAGTGCAAACAAAGCAGGCAAAAAACTAACAAAGGACTTGGCCAACATTCCACAAAAGAAAAATAGCAAATGTTCCATACATATCTGAAAAGGGCGTTGAACTGCATCGGTAACTGGGAGAATGTAGTTCAAATCACAGTGGGATGTACAACATCAGAACGGCGACCTTTTAAAATCTGACCTTCCTTAAGGTTGGTGAAGATGTAACAGGTGACAAACTCCTGTACAGTCCTGCCAGGAAACAGGGAAATGGATGTAGCCACTTTGGGAAACAGTGTGGCATTGTCCTGTAATGTTTGCTCCTGCCTTAAGTTAAGAATTCTGTGTGTATGTATGTGAGAGATGTGCATACAGACAAGTATGTTCAAAGGAGCACTGCTTATAACTGCTAGAAACCAGAAGTGGTAGTTCCTCAAACTTCCATCAGAACAAACAGCTACCCTGTGATATGTGCACACCACGGATCACTATTTTGCAGTGACCATGGACTAGGGCTGCATGAATGTTACAATGTTTAGTACAAATTTCAAGACACAAAATATTCACAGTATAGTCTCACTGATAAAATTTTAAGACTTAACAGACTTAAGGATATTGCTTAAGCATGCACATGGAGTAGCAAAACTATGAAGAAAAGCAAGGAATCATGACCAAAAACAGCATGGCAGTGGCTTCCTCGAGTGAGAAGGAAGAAGCTTGGGACACATTGAGCTTTGGATGCCAGTAATGTGTGAATGTTCCAGTTCTTGACCTGTGTAACAACTTCACAAGGGCTTGCTTTCAATTACTTGTTAAACTGTACAACTAAGTTTTGAATATTATGTTTCACAATAGGAAGTGTTTGTATTACAATATTAAGAAAAAATATTTACACACATATTGTGATCTGAAATAATGCATTTCAGTGGGTTCATAGTGGTTATTGCTAGGTCAGGAAATGGAAGAAATGAAGAAAAAGTATTTTCTCATTTTTCTACAATGAACATGTAACATTTTATAAAAATGGAAGTAACGTGCTTAAATATTTATTGACATGTGAAGACTGAGTCTTGATCTGTCACCTTAGCCAGAAAATTTAAACTCCACGCAACAGCAGCCAGAAACAGTTTAACTTCCTGTTTACTTTGGTTTTTTTTCACTAGTCATCTTTCCATTCATTGGCAACCTCAATCTCATTTACGATTTCACATTTATAAAAAAGGACACAAGTACACATGTAACATATTAAGTATTTAACTGAACAGTGGTATTTTTTAGCCTTGCCCTGGATTTTCAGGGGGATTCAGAAATGCTGGAGGGAAGCAGCGAGAATACTCACCTTGCTACTGAAATGAGAGGTGCTGACAAGGGCCAGAGAGGAGGTAGGCTGGACCCAAGAAGGAAACCTTCCAGTCTCATACTCCACCCTACTGGCCCTCAGTGGGATGGCCCCGTACCCCCTTGTATCTTTGCACATGATCCCCCTCCTGATTGTACCCTTTCCTTCTCAGCAATTCTTCTGCATACTTCACATCTCGGCTCAAGAGTAACCTTCTTTGGGGAAGCCCTACCTGGCTTCTTGGAGCTCTCAGAGAGAAATCTTTACTCAGACCTCAGCCTGGCACTTGCTACATTATCTTGTCATTACTTATTTACATGTCCCACTAATTGGTGACTTTCAGAGGAAGGATTTTGCCTTTTCACCTTGGAATCTGTAGCAGCTAACACCATATAAAGTGCAATGGGGCCACCCAATAAATATATGATGAATGAACAAATAAAGGAATGTGAAGGACCTTTTAAGGAATAAATAGTTCAGAAAATAAGAAAGGGCTAATGCAGCCTGTGGAGTGAAACAGCAGAATACTAACATGAGGGTACTTACTTAATACTAACTGGACCATGCTAGGGATTTCTATTTATGTGCAGAGAATGTTAGCTCTGAAAAGCACAATTTTATTATGCTTTCAAATTAATGTGAAAGTAAATCATTAGATTGAATGAGACAAATAATCCAGACCATTTCTTTCATTTAGGCTTACCTCACTAAAACTGCCACAATGAATAAAACCCCAATCTCTGATTGTATAGTTTCAAAAATACAAGGTATTTTTCCCACCACGACTTACTTATTCACATTTTCTTAGTACCTAATAGATCATGCAGTGTCTTGTTTCCCCAGGAGAGCTAGTTATTTTCTTCCCACAAATCCATCACATTCAGAGCTTTCCTCATTTTGTTTCTAACAGTGTGTAAAGTGATTTCTCATTACTCACTTAGGACATGCCTGTTTATTATGTAGGGAGAGAGAGTACAGGAGAAGAAATAAGAGATTTCAAAATGTCAGGAATCCATCAAATCTGAAGGGTGATTTCATTTCCCCCAGAGGAAGAACACAATTAGTAATAATAACCAACTCATTTGTTTATGACTGTTTACTGAGTGGGCAATTCTCTTGTAATGTGTTGGCTAATGCAGAATATAGACAGGTAGAGGTCTAGAGTATAATAAAGTGGTAGTCACAGAGCATGACAGCAGTATCTAGAGACCTCTAGGTACAGATCTGAAGGATAAGTTGGAGCAGAGCTAACTGGAGACAAGAGGCTGAAGGAGGCTGCTTTAGAATTCCACGAGAGAAGTGACACTGGTCTGAATGAAGTTGCAGTAACTATGAAAACAGAAGTGGACTAAATTTAAGAGAGATATGTGATTATATTTCACAGGATTTAGCATTTTTATTGCATGTGAAGAAGTGAGGAAAAGGGAGGAAATGAGGATGAAAGCAACATTTCTGGTTTAACCCTAAAACACATCTACTGAGAGAAGGCAGGACTGAGAAGTTTTGTTAGGTAACAAGTTCAATTTTGAGTGTACTGAGTGTCATGTGCATGGGAGATATCCCAAAAGAGACATTTATATATAGGATGGATATATATGTATGTACTTAAATCTATTGATTGATCCAATGACAGATATAAATTTGGAGTACAAATAATATGAGTTTCATAGAAAGGGTAACAGAGAAGTCAGAGGGGAGGAAATTGACAAAGTATCACTTCAAGAAATTTCCCAGAACTCACAGGATGAGGATTTGCAGACTAAAAGAAACTGCCAAGCACCTAGTACTATTAATGCAAAAAGACCCACACCAGGCTGCATCACGGGGTCAAAAGGAGGTAGGGATTCACTGGCCTCCAGCTTTAGAAAGCAAATGTCTTGAGCTGTTTTCTGGTCTCTTTGTCCCTGCACAAAATAGAAGACCTTCACCATCTATGTGCTCCTGGCCTCTCCCCTGACTCTGCTCTGAATGTTCTCGCCTGGGCTCCATCCTACTGTCCTTGAGACTCTTATATGGGGTCAGACTCACCTGGATTCATTGTGCTTCTGAGTACGGGTGGGCAGGCAGACCAGAGGATTCATTATGTCTCAGGACTCACTGGGGCCATTGCAATGAAATGCAGGCTAAAATGACAGCAGGAAGGCATAGGTTCAGAGCTTGGCTCAGCCATGTACTAGTCAATGTGGATAGGTTACAACCTCCATACCTTCACTTTCTTCATCTGCAAAGTAATGATACCAGTAGCAAGAGCAACAGAGTTTAGAGGTGGGGTAAAGTGAGATAATATACACAGAAGCAACTGCTAAGCTAGTTCCTGTCATTTATAAACATGAATATATACATTCAATGAAAGTAGAACAGCTCACCCCACTGTCTTTCACTGGAACGGTGCCTGATGCATATTTGGTGCTTAATAATAAATGAGTATAACAGTATGTTGGGGCTGGGGGGGATATATTATGTGATACATTCCTATCTAATGTTTCTGTGCTTCATTCTATTCAAACTCTATAAATCTTCCCTTGAAATGTTCCCACATTCCATTCGTCTTATAAGTGACATCAGAATCCCTGCTCCATGATTACATCATTCATTTTTTTCCCTATTTACCTCTTTTCAGTTATGCTGGCACAATAATAATTACTTGCATTGTTGCCATGTTTGCATTTCACTTTTCTTCTGGCTCCTCTCCATCTCCCTTCCATGGTTTTTCATGTTCCTTGTCCGGGAGTGGGTCCACAGGGCCAGGAAAGAAGCAGCCCTAAGACCTCAGCTTTGACAGGTGCATAGTGCGAGAATGTTAGTACAGGTGGGAGATAAAGTCTATTGCTGTGTATATTTCTTTATCCTTTTTTTCCTATTTTTCCTTACTTATACTGAGATTGACTCGCATGCACGCATGGCCTGTTGTGTGTGAGGTCCAGAGCCTGTAAAAATTCCCTTTGATTTTTTTCACCATGGTTATTTAGCTTTATGAACACGTATATAGCATTCTTCTAACCATTTTCTTAAATCTCTTTTTTTCCCATTTTGAGGTGCTCAGTCAGGATGCTGAATGACCCACTGTCATTTGCTCTCATATTTTGTTTTTAAGATGCCAGCCTCATTCTCAGATCAAGCCCATCATTCTCGACTGGGCAGCCTTCGTCATATTCTCACGGCTCCCAGGCAGCCCAGGAAGTGGGCTCTGCCTTAAGCACCCGTGATGAACGGGGTGTTGGTTATTTTTATGATATATGGCTCAGGAATAAAACACCAACTGGGTCTTCTCCCAGAAGCTGCGACAGTCACTCATGTCACTGTCGAAGGCCTTGTCCATATGAGAAACTGAGCTTTTACACTATTCTTCTTTTTTTTTTCCCTGAACAACTGTATATGGATTGTCAGGCAGAACCCTTCAACTTAGACCTTTGGGAGGCTTTTTGCTGCTTTATGTATAAGGTTAATAACACTTGAAGACCATTTGAACGTATAATCATTGTCTGCACTGGGGTGGATATGATCAGTAACATGGTTTCAAATCAAAACTGATTTTATCCTTAGATTCCAGTGAGGCTGGCATTTCTTCCCCCTGCAGGCGCCTTCTCCCTTCACTCGAAAAGCACCACTGAAAGGGCTCTGGATTTTGTATACATTCTTTCATGTAGCTCCGAATCTCCAGGTGCAGAAGGTACCCTGAGGCACACAAGAAGTAGCTTTGACCAATTATGAACCCGTAAGAGATGAGCATATATATAGGTGTGTCAAGGAGCTGTTTCCTCTGGTGGACCTTGGCTGGTTGCAAGTCACAAAAATCTAATCAAACTATCTTAGGCAAAAAGAATGAAAAAGCTCAGAAGGATCTGGGCTCACATAACTGAAAAGTTCAGGTGATACTGCTAATGTGAGGTAGGTCCTTACACAGTGACGTCGTGAATGTTTTTTTGTCTCCTGTCCCTACATTCCCCTCTGGTGGCTGGTGCTTCACAAAGGCTCTTCCTCAGTGGAGTCAGAGATTGTCAAGGGCAGCTCAGGCTTACATCCCACCAGTTCAGGCATCTGTCAGAAAAAGAATCCTCTTCTAGTAATTCCAGCAAAATATGTAAGTTAAAGTCTCTCATTATCTCAATCTGGATTTTGGTTTCTTTTCGAATCAGAATGCTCTGTCACTACAACGTGATGCTGAGCTCTGACTGGGCAGGCCTGGGTCACAGGCCCACCTCCAGGTCCAGGTGTGTTAGCCCCACACACACACATCAACGTAGCCCATGAGGAGGGAAGGGTTAGTCCCCCCATGTGAGCATGGGTGCTTTGAAAGAAGCTGATCAGGCCAAACAAGAGATGTCCTGTAGAGGTATTCAGTCCCCACTAGGGGCAGGAAAACACGGAAGGCTGAACGGGTTTTAAGGGAAGACAACTATTCAAGAGGAGTTGGGGAAATTAGGAAAAGCTTCATAAAGAAGTGAAGGGGACTCAGGAGACTAAGAAAGACCAAGAAATTAGTGTGTTTTTGGTCAGTTAAAAAGTTTCCTCATTTATTCATTCAGTTAGACACAGGAGGTATTATCATAGGTTAAATAATGCCCTGATCCCTGGGACCACTGACTGTTACCTTCCAAGGCCACTGGAGTTTTGCAGCTGTGCTTAAGTTAAGGGTCTTAAGATGGGGAGATCATCCCGAATTAGCTGGATGGACCCATTGTAAGGGTCCTCATAAACAGAAGGCAGGAGCCGTTAGAGAAGGAGATGTGAGGACAGAAGCAGATATCAGAGTGCTGTGCCTTGAAGACGGTCAAGGCAGCCACACACGAAGGAACACCGGAAGCTAAAAAAGGCAAGAAAACAGATTTTTCCCTGAAACTTCCAGAAAGAATCAGCCCTGCTGGCACATTGACTTTAGCCCAGTGAGACTGATTCCATGCTTCTGGCCTCCCAGAACTGTAAGAGAAGACATTTGTGTTGTTTTCAACCACTCGTTTATAGTCATCTGTCCCAGTGGCAACAGGGAATAATAATACAGAAGCCCCAGTGAAGAGAGGTGAGCCGAATCTGAGGATGATCAGGAGTGGGCCAAAGCCAACAAAGGAGAGATTAGGTGCTCCATCCTAAGACCACAGCCCAGGTGAAGATAGGATGTCACGTGGAAACCGCTGTCACTGCGGGGGCCCATGGCAGAGAAAGCAGGACCCTCGAGCTTGCGTACCCCATACCATTGAGTTGGGACTCCCTACTGAAGACCATAGAAAGCTTTAGAAAGGCTTTAAAAGGAAAATCATGTGATTAAGAAAGATCATCCTGCTACTGGTAAGAAAGATGAGTCAGGTAATCATGAAGAAGATAAGACAGGGGACTGAGAAATCACTTAGATATTTCCAGGTGTCCCAGTGAGAAATGACGAGAGCTGAGCTAGGGTAAAAAGTGGGAATAGGGACAGGGCCTGATTCAGGAGCTGCTTTACGAGGCAGACAAATAGTAGCTGGTTAGTTGTGGGAGCACAGAGACGAGGACTCGCTGACTTCTGGTTTCGGTGACCAGGGGAATGAATGACTGACCAGGAAAGAAAATCTAGGAAGGGGAGTTATCTGAGAAGAAGAAAATTCGTTCCAGTTGGGGCATGGTGATCTGGTCATCTAGTAGGTTGTGGTAATGTCTAGTTGGCAGCTATAACCAGTTCTGGATCTCAGGAAAGATGTCTGGGCCCAACTGGATTGGAAATGCCAGAGTTGACGGTTAGCAGCATGGGCAACTTAGGGGTGCAAGCCTGCTAAGCAGTGAAGAGCAGCCAGAAGAGTGGATGGGAGAAAGCTGAGACAGAACCCTGGGACAGCTTCACTCCAGTGCAGGCAAAGGAGGAAGCCACAGTGAAGGAGACAGAGATGGTCCAGAGGGGCAGGAGGAAAATCATGAGACCACAATCCACTCTGGCATTCCTACATACTCAGACATCTTGCAGAGTTAGTTGAAAGCTCATGGTACACTTCAAAATCATTAAGGCTGAGTCTCGATTGCAAGAAAACTGCAAAAAGTACAGAAAGCCTTGACTAATTGCTATAATTTTCTGTGCCATCAAGAATTCCCAGAACCACGCATGAGTTTTCTAGGCATCACTGTGTTCTTGCGGGAGGGACCATGAAACTTTCCACCAAAGTTGTTCTTATAGAATTGGTTGCACTAGGCTGGTTTTCTCTCCTCATCCTTTCATGGATCAAATTATTTTCATTTTGGTTCTGATTTCACTCCTTTTATTGTTCATTTCTCATTATAAAAGTAACATGTGGTCATCATAAAAAAGGGTAAAATAAAAAATAATATTCCCTCAATCCCACTGCTCAGAGGTAACCTTTATTAAAAACTTGGTGCCTTTCTTTCAAATCTTCTTATATAAGGTATAATGCAGATAACATTTTGTGTTATAAAAATGGGATAATACCATGCGTAGAATTCAACAATTAGCTCTTTTACTTGTCAGGGACATCTTCCGTGCTGGTACAATATAGAGCTACTTCATTCTTTTTAATGGCTGCATAAAAGTACAGGGTATGGATATACCACAATTTATTTAACCATATCCCAGTATGCCTTTTGATGAGTTACTCTCCTTTTTATTGTGAATAATGTGTGAAGTCTCCTTGCACATAATCTTTTACCTTAAGCACAGCTGCAAAACCCCGACAGCCATGGAAGATAACACTCAGAGATTCCAAAGAGAGATCCCTAGGAGCAGAATTGTAGGTCAAGTATATCAATATTTAAATTTTTGATAGAAGCANCCCGACAGCCATGGAAGATAACACTCAGAGATTCCAAAGAGAGATCCCTAGGAGCAGAATTGCTAGGTCAAGTATATCAATATTTAAATTTTTGATATAAGCGGCCAAATTGCACTCCATGAAGGCTGAATGAAAAATACTGAAAAACTGAATAAATATTCATGTTTAATTTTCTTCTGAAGTAATGTGCTTAATGCGGACTTTTGGCTTTTAACATTTCGGCTCCCATGAATCTCAGTACTTTTCCATATTTGTTGATACTTAAAATCTGAGCAGAAGGAGGGATGAGAAGAGTAAAGTGAGCCAAAGATGGGGTTCTCTGAAGGGTGAGTCTGGCTTCGGTGGAGTGAGGTGGTGGCTTTCAGGACCCAGGTTCCAGACTTCTGTAAGCCCCGAAGTGCCTGGACAGGACATCTTGAAAGAAGCCCAGTGGGAAGGAGGGGACAGGAGGCAGAGTTGACTGAATGACCACACTGGGCTGGGATGAGTGTGGGCCTGGCGTTGACACTCACGATCCAGCAGGGAAGGCAGACAATAAACAAACGGAGGAGGATATCATGTGTTTCGGGTACGATACATGCCATGAAGAATAATGAAGCAAGTGAAGGGGAGAGTGGCAGGCAGCAGGAGGGGTATTTGACCTGTAGTGTCAGGCACGGCCTCTCTGAAGATTATCATTTGTGCAGAGACCTGAATGAATGGATTCATGAACCGTGCTCAAGGTCTTGGGGAAACCTGTTCTGTGCAGAAGGAACTCCAGCTAAATGGAGCTGAATGGAGAATAGGGTGGAGGCATGACTTCAGCACTGCTGGAGGGGGTGAGCAGGGGCAGAGTGATGCCGTGTGTGTGTGTGTGTGTGTGTGTGTGTGTGTGTGTTAGAGCTCTCCAGAGAATCAGAACCCATAGGATATGCATACATGTGCATGCAATACATTATTTATAGAGAGACAGAATATGTAGAAAATACATGTTATAATATATATAATTTATGTATTGTATAATATAAAATCTGTTATTATAAGTGAATACTTTATATATACAAAGAGATTTCTATGAGGCATTGGCTCACATTTTTATGGAGGTTCAGAAGTCCCCAGCTCTGCAGCCAGCAAACCAGAGACCCAGAGATAGCTGATGGTGTAAGTTCCAGTCTGAGGGCAGAAGACTGGTGTCCCAGCTCAACCAGTCAGGCATGCGATGTTCCTTCTTCTTCTTTTTTTTTAATTAACATATAATGTATTATTTGCCCCAGGGGTACAGGTCTGTGAATCATCAGTCTTATACAATTCACTGCACTCACCATAGCACATACCCTCCCCAGTGTCCATCACCAGCCACCCCATCCCTCCCACTCATCCCCAGCAACCCTCAGTTTGTTTCTTGAGATTAAGAGTCTCTTATGGTTTGTCTCCCTTCCCAGTCCCATCTTGTTTCATTCCCCACCCCCATGAGCCCCACCTTGCCTCTCAAATTCCTCATATCAGAGAGATCATATGATAATTATCTTTCTCTGATTGACTTATTTCGCTCAGCATAATACCCTCTAGTTCCATCCATGTCGTTGCAAATGGCAAGATTTCATTTTTTGATGGCTGAGGAATAGTCCATTGTATATCTATACCACATCCTCTTTATTCATCTGTTAATGTACATCTAGGCTCTTTCCATAGTTTGGCTATTGTGAACATTACTGCTATGAACATTGGGGTGCATGTGCCCCTTTGGATCACTACATTTGTATCTTTAGGGTAAATACCCAGTAGTGCGATTGCTGGTCATAGGGTAGCTCTATTTTCAACTTTTAGAGGAACCTCCATAGTGTTTTCCAGAGTGGCTGCACGAGCTTGCATTCCCACCAACAGTGTAGGAGGGTTCCCCTTTCTCCTCATTCTTGACAACATCTGTCATTTCCTGACTTGTTAATTTTAGCCATTCTGACTGGTATGAGGTGGTATCTCACTGTGGTTTTGATTTGTATTTCCCTGATGCTGAGTGATGTTGAGCACTTTTTCATGCGTCTGTTGGCCATTTGGATGTCTTGTTTGCAGAAATACAACATTCCTTCTGAGTCAGCCTTTTGTTCTGCTCAGACCTTCAGTAGATCATAGGACACCTACTCCCATTGGGGAGGGCAGTCTGCTTTCCTCAGTCTACCATTTAAATTTAATCTAATCTAGGAACACCCAGAAAAATGTTTGACCAAATGTCTGGGCCCCCCATGGCTCAGTCCAGTGGACACATAAGTTTAGCTACCACACTGTGTCTGTGATGTAGGCCAGAGACCAGCTCATCAGGGGCTGTGCTGCAGTAAAGCAGAGATAGTGACAGGTGTGTGGGTGGATGAGCAGAAGGTCGATGAGCAAGGATGGAGAGGTAGTGAGGCAGGTCCGATGTGTAGGGGAGTGGGAGCCCAGTCAGGCCAGAAAAGAATGAAAGTTGGAGAGGTCGGATCCAAATACCTGCCTCTCTCTCCAAACTCCTGGAATAATCTCTCCCTACCATCATCACCACTCACACACACACACATGCATGCACACATACGTATAAATCAACTATAATGGTGCTTTTATATAAAGGGGAAAATTGATATATTTGAACATATTAAAATTTAAAATCACAGTGCTATGAAACATACTATAAATAAATTTTAAAAAGTGAAAGGCTAGAAAATATAATTTATATAGCAGGCAAAGAAAGGATTAATATCCAGAATAAATGAAGGGTTCCTGATACATCAGGAAGAAAAATAGGCAGAGGATTTAATTAGGCTTTTTCAAACAAAGAAATGCACATGACCAATATGAAAAGACTCTAAGTGTTGGGCAAAAATGAAAATGATTGAGACTTTGAAGTCAGTAGGGTTTGGGCATGCAGAAAGAGTTACCCTTGTGCACTACTCGCTGGGAGCATAAATCAGTAGCTCCTTGTGGGAGACAGTCGGACTGTGTCTAGCAATACAGCAAATGAGCAGACTCTTAATCCAGCAGAAGCACTTCAATGTATTTATCCTGTAAAGCTACTGGTCCCTGTGTGCAAAGAAACAAGTAAAAGAATGTGTATTGCAGTCCATGTAGCTATCTTAATAACTAAAACTTTCAAACAATCTAAATGTTCTTCAGTAGGAGGGTGGGGAATTAAATTATGGTGCATTTTTTTGCCTATTCATATGTGGCTCTTCTAAAAGATCTATAAATACACTGACAGGAAAAAGATCTTTAAAAATGTGGGTAGGTAAAAAGAAATTGCAATACATGATTCATTTAGCTAGCCAACGGCTATGTTTGTATATGTGTAGATAATATTTATAAATACCTAGAAAGAGGTCTGGAAGAATAACCACCAAATCGCCACCAGCAGTTAGCTCTGGAAGAGGAGTGAGGTCGCAGACTTTGGGGAGTGGGAGGTGGGATGTATTCTTGGAACCATCCCCAAGCTTTACTGTTAAAATGGCATAATAATTTGTGCTGAAGTGGAGGCAGGTCTGGGTACGTCCAGGTCTGTGTTATTCTCTATTCCTCCATCCAATGGTCCTTGGTCTTTCTGATGAAGGTGATGTGAAGGTGAGTGTCTGTGGCCAGCAATCATGGGGAAACGGTGCTGTCTTCGTGGACATAGTTTCAGGAACATCTCCATTCTGTCCTTAGTTATTGCTTGCACTCAGGTCGTCCCATTCTGCCGGGGACAGCTCTGCCAGCAGGTCTCACGAAGGCTCAGCTGCAGCCAAGAGAGCTCAAAGGCTCTCCAGGTCACCTCTGTGTCCCAGCTGCATGGAAATTAATTAGAGGCAAACCATGTCCCCTGTAGCTCAGGTCTCAGGGATGCCGAAGTCATTAGCAGCTGTGTTTGGCTCCAGCTTCCATCTCTGTCTTCTGAAAATGTGTTGTGGCAAGAGACCAGCAGGCTGAGTTGGTGGCTGAGGACCCTACAACTTGAATTCCCAGATAGTTTGTCAGAGTCATTGGAGTCCAGTGACCTCCAGAGACAGGGGTGTTTTTCATCAAATCAGAGGCAGCAATGTGCTGATTCCCCTGACCACTGCAAGGAAATTCCCTTTGCTCTAAGTGAGTGTGTCATCCCTGGAGCACAGGAGGTGGTGACCATAGCAACAAATCTGCCAAATATTATTTTGTTCCCTTTGCCTTTTGTGAAGCCTCCCTTGCCACAAACAACTGGTGTTACCGTTTCAATCATAACTATCTCTCTTTCCTTCTTTTTCTCTTTTTAAACTCTGTCTAGGATCAAAGAAAGAAGTACAGAAAGATCAAGATGCTAACAAACCTGCTGTTTCATCTCCTAAAAGAGCCGTGGCTTCAGCCACCAAGCCTCATTCACCAGGTATTTAAGAAATGTGATCGGTGTCATTTGGGGAGAAGGCTTGGACTTGTAATTTATTTGGTTCACATGTCACTAATGGAGCAGCACCAACCCATGTGATGTGTGTGATGTGTTCCAGAGAGCTTGACATACCTACACTGATGTGTTCTGACTTGAGATGAAATGAACCAGCTGTTGGCACTATTTTATGTTTAAAAAAATGAAATGTTACTGTGCTACTTTTAAGTGGTAGAATCCTCTCTGTGTAGGAGTCTCTGCTCTTCCGACAGTACGTAGAAATAGTTTATAATTGAAAAACAGACTTTGAAGATCTAACCTCCAGAGATAATAACATTTTCTAAAAAGAAGAAAAAAAGAAAAGCAGCAGATATCAAATACTTGTGATTTCGTCAATGAGGAAAGCATTTATTTACCTTCAGATATGAATTAAGCTAGGTAACATCACTTGAGAGTTGAAAATCGTTTATACCATGAAAATTCATATTCCGAGGCATTAACCCCTTTGTAGAACAGAAGCAATCTAACCTCAGAACATTTTCTCAAAGCACAAAAATTATAGCAATAATAGGAGCTACTGTTTGAGTTCTTACTGTATCCCAGGATACCGGGTACTGTTCTAAGTTCTTTATTAGTTTATTTAATGCCTGCAAGGACTGAGACAGGCACGATTGTTGCCTCTCCCTTTACATGTGAGGACATTGAGGTACAGAGATCTTCATGAATTTGCCCAAAGTCACAGGAAATAAGTAGTTGGGTCTCCATTTGATCCCAGCCACTGTGAATCCCACAGCAGCATTCATAGTCGCTACTCTATTAACCAGAAAGCTTGGAGATTTGAGAACTAGCTAGCATTTCCAGTTAATTGAAAATGTGCAGGAAAGAAGCCCCAGCCCTGTGTGAGAGGGTCAGAGACAAAACTGCGTGCCTAAATAGGGTGGGAGATCGTAGGGTAGGAGGATCTTGCATAAATCCAGAATTTCCGAAGGGCCACACCCTCCCTGGATGAATTAGAAAGAAGAAAGCTCACCCATAGGATGAGCCTAGCCTCTTGTATCTTTGGCTCCGAGAGAAGGTAGAGGAGAGAGACAAGTTCTCCTTTAGGGATTCTTCACCCCCAGTCCACCCTGCCTCAATTTAAGAGCCAGAATCCATGCTACCACTGTGGTCTGAAAATTCAGTTCAACATGCTGTAGCACTTGTGTGCACACAGCAGAATAAAATGTAACATCATTACATACTCAAGGAAATAAACCACCAGTAGTAAGGTCTTTCTATTCCAGGGGAAGAGAGTAAAGGTATTGGGGTCATTTTAGACTTTAAGTCAAACTGTATGTGTTAAAATTTCTAGGAAAATCAATAAAATAGAGCATATAGTTCTGAACCAGTAGAGGGGAAAACATTGGAATGAGGGGTAAAAAAAATATGTCAGTCAATGAAAGTGAAGGCAAAAAGGAGAGAAAGGAAAAAGAAAAAGGAGAGGATAAAAGGAAGGGAGGGAGGGAGAGGGGAGAAATTGAAAGACTAGAATAAGATCTTAGAAATGAGTTTAGAGATGTCGTAATAAATGTACATGAACTAAATTCTCTAGACTAAACCAAAGATTTAGATTACCAGCCTGGATTCACTTATTGAACAGTCACAAAGTATTTATTAAATGCATGTTATATGCTGTGAAATCTAGCTTTAGACTACTTACAAAGTACACACCTAAAATATAAGAATACTAAAAGGTTGAACATGAAAGGAAATGTTTATACCAAGTAAATATTAAACAAGAGGAAGTGTGCAGTGTTACAGTTTTAAAGCATCTTTCTTGCAGTATAATTAATAAATATGAAACCACATATTTGTAAAGCATACAATTTGATACATGTTGACACGTATACACATGAGAGACCATCACCACTATCCAGATAGCAAACCTATCTGTCATCCCGGGACGTATCTTGGTGCCCCTATGTAATCCTACCCCCTCCCCCTCTGCACCCCCAAGCCCCCCTCCATCCCATCTCTATAGATTAGTTTACATTTTCTAAAATTTTCTATAAATGGAATCATGTTGTATGTACTCTACTTTTCTCTGACTTCTTTTATTCAGTGTGATTACTTTGAATAGCCCATTCCTTTTTATTGGTGAATAAAATTTCAGTGTGCAGATACCACAGTTTACCCATTGACCTGTCAATGCACCTTTGGGCTTCTACCCCAAGGATTTGGCTGTTGTAAATAAAACTGCTCTGTGTGTTTGTACAAGTCTTGATATGGACATCTGCTTTAGCTTTTCTTGGTAAACATCTAGGAGAGGAATGCCTGAGTCATATGGTAGTTATTCTTTTAACCTTTTAAAAATGTTAAAAGGTTTTCCAAACTGTTTTCCAAGGTGGTTGTACCATTTTATATTCCCAGCAGTAGTGTGTGAGAGACCTAGTTTCTCCACATTTTTGCCAGTACTCGGTATGGCCAGTCTTTTTAATTAAAGGCATTGTAATAGGTATGAAGTGGTATTGCCTGTGGTTTTAACCTGCATTTTCCTAATAACTAATGGTGTTATGACATTGAACATCTTTTTGTGTTTATTTGACATCTGTATATGTTCTTGGATAAAATATCTATCCAAGGGTCACCTGGGAGGCTCAGTTGGTTTAGCATCTGACTTGATTTCAGCTCAGGTCATGATCTCAGGGTTGTGAGGTCAAGCCCTGCATGGGACTCTGTGCTGGGCATATATCCTGCCTAGGATTCTCTCTCTCCCTCTCCCTCCAGCCCCTCCCTTCCTGCTTTCTTAAAAAATATATATCTATTCAAATATTTGGCCATTTTTAATTGTTTTTTTCCCCCATCTTATTGAATTTTGAGTTTTTGTGTGTTTTGGACACAATTTTTTTTCAGTTACATGATTTGTAATCTCCCCCCACAATCTGTGGCTTGTTTTGCATTCTCCTAGCAGTGCTTTTGAAGAGTACACATTCTTAACTTTCCTGAAGTCCAATTCATACTTTTTTCATTTATAGACCATGTTTTTGAGGTTATCTAAAAAATCTTTATATCACCCTAGATCACAAAGATTTTCTTCTACATTTCTTTCTGAAAGATTCAGAGTTAGGGCGCCTGGGTGGCTTAGTCAGTTAAGCGGCAGCCTACGGCTCAGGTCATGATCCCAGGGTCCTGGGATTGAGCCCTGGAGCCCCGCATTGGGCCCCCTGCTCAGCAGGAAGTTTGATTCTCCCTCTCCCTCTGTGATCTCTCTTCCTCTCACTCTCTCTCTAATAAATAATAAAAAAAAACATGTATCTATATCTATACATAAAATAAAAGATTTAAAATTCTAGACTTTATATTTAAGTCTGCGATCCATTTCAGTTGATTTTTGTACACAGTGTGAGGTGTGGCTTGAATTTTTTTCTTTTTTTTTTTTTTGCAGAGTAACATGCAGCTCATTTCTACTCTGATCTTTTTTATTTCTTTTACTCGGCTTATACTGGGTTTAGCTAGCTGATATCATTAGTTTGAAATCTTTCTTCTTTTCTAACATGTGTGTTTCATACAAAAAAAATTCCCTTTATTCACTGCTTTAGCTATAGTCCACAAATTTTGATAAATTGGGTTTCATCTTCATTGGATTTAAACTGTTTTCAAATTTCCTTTTATGATTTCTTCTTTACTTATGATTATTTTGAATTGTGTTTGCAGATATCTGGGACTTTGCAGAGACCTTTCTGATTTTATTTCTAATTTAATTCCACTGTGGTTAGAGAACATACTTTGGATGACTTGAATCCTTTTAAATTTATTGAGACATGTTTTATGAGTCACCACAAGGTCTGTCTTGGTAAATGATTCCTACATACTTAAGAATAATGTCTAGTCTTCTGTATCTGTGTGAAGCATTCTACAGATGCCATGGGTCAAGTTGGCTCATGGCATAGTTCAAGTATTCTGTATCCTTACTGATTTTCTGTCTATAGGTTCTATTCATAATTTAAAGAAAGCTGTTGAAATCTCAGAGTGTAATTGTGGACTTGTCTGTTTCTCCTTTCGGTTCTATCATTATCTGCCTCCTATGCTCTGAAGCTCTGCTATTAGGTACATAAACGTTTAGGATTGTTTGTCATTTTGACAAATTGCCCACTTTATCATTAGGGAACGACCCTCTTTACTCCTGGTAATATTCTTTTCCCTGAAATCTACTTTATTCTGTATTAGTTGTGCACTCAAGTTTTCCATTAGTTCAGCTTGGCATACCTCCTGCCATACTTCTCCTTTTCATCTGTTTGTTTCTTTACATTTAGGGTGGTTTCTTACAGCATGTAAATGGTTCTTGTATTTTTTCTCCAATCTGAAAGCTCTGCCTTTGATGTACATATCATGTTATTGATTTGATTGGGATGAAGTCTACCACCTTCCTATTATTTTATATCCAATTCACATTCTTTTTTCTTATTTCCCTATTTTACTGCCTTCTTTTATATTAACTGAATAATTATTGTGATTCCATTTGTCCCCTTTATTAACGTGTTAGCTCTCTGGATCTTATTGGGTTATTTTAAGGGTTGCATTAGGCTTCATAGTTCCTATCTTTAACTTTTCACATTCTGGCTTGAAGTGATATTATATCACTTCACATATAGCACAGTTGACCCTTGAACAACATGGGCTTGAACTGAATGGGTCCCCGTATATGCAGATTTTTTCAGTAAATACAGTACAGTACTATAAATATATCTTCTCTTTCTTATGATTTTCTTAATTATATTTTCTTTCCTCTAGCTTTCTTAATTGTAAGAGTACAGTATCTAATACATATAATATACAAAATATATGTTAATCTATGGCCTATGTCAACAGATAGGCTTCTAGTCAACAGTAGGCTATTAGTAGTTAAGTTTTGGTGTAATCAGAAGTTATATGTGGATTTTCAACTGCATGTGGGATTGTTGCCCCTAATCCCCATGTCATTCAAGGGTCAACTGTAAGAATCTTCCAACTGTATGCTTCCATCTCTCTCCTTCTGCCATTTGTGCTGTTATCAAACCCTTTCCTTCCATATGTACCATAAACCTATACTACATTGTGGATTATCAGTGCTGTTTTCTTTCAAGGAGATTTAAATAATAAAAAGGTCTTTTACCAATATCTTTGATGAACATGGATGCAAAATTCTCAACAGGATACTAGCTAATCAGATCCAACAGTACATTAAAAAGATTATTCACCATGACCAAGTGGGATTTATTCCTGGGCTGCAGGGTTGGTTCAACATACACAAATCAATCAACATGATATACTACATAAATAGAAGAAAGGATAAGAATCAGATGATCCTCTCAATAGATGCAGAAAAAGCATTTGAGAAAATACAGCATCCTCAACATAATGAAAATCCTCAATAAAGTTGGGGTAGAGGGAACATACCTCAACATAATAAAGACCATATATGAAAGACCCACAGCTAATTTCATCCTCAGTGGGGAAAAACTGAGTGCTTTTCCTCTGAGGCCAAGAATATGACAGGGATGTCCACTATCAGCACTGCCGTTCAGCATGGTACTGGAAGTCCTAGCCTCAGCCATCAGACAACAAAAAGAAATAAAAGACATCCAAATTGGCAAAGAAGAAGTCAGACTTTCACTCTTCACAGAAGACATGATACTCTATGTAGTAAACTTGAAAGACTCCTCTAAAAAATTGCTAGAACTGATAGAAGAATTCAGCAGAGTCACAGGATATAAAACCAATGCACAGAAGTCTGTTTCATTTCTGTACACCAATAATGAATCAGCAGAAGGAGAAATTGAGGCATCAATTCCATTTACACCAAAAACCATAAGATACCTAGGAATAAACCTAACCAAAGAGGTAAAAGATCTACAGTCTGAAAACTACAGTACATTTATGAAAGAAATTGAGGAAGACACAAAGAAATGGAAAAACTTCCCATGCTTATGGATTAAAAGAAAAAATATTGTTAGAATGTCTATACTACCCAAGGAAGTCTACACATTCCATGCAGTCCCTATTAAAATAACACCAGCATTTTTCACAGAGCTGGAACAAACAATTCTAAAATTTGTATGGAACTATAAAGAACCCCAAATAGTCAAACAAGTATTGAAAAAGAAAACTAAGGCTGGAGGCATCACAGTTCCGGACTTCAAGCTGTATTACAAAGCTGTAATCATCAAGATAGTATGGTACTAACACAAAAACAGATGCATAGATCAGTGGAACAGAATAGAGAACCCAGAAATGGACCCTCAACTCTATGATCAACTAACCTTCAACAAAGCAGGAAAGAATAGCCAATGGAAAAAAAAAGACAGTTCCTTCAACAAATGATGTTGGGAAAACTGGACAGCAGCATGCAGAAGAATGAAACCGGACCACTTTCTTACACCACACACAAAAATAAATTCAAAATGGATGAAAGACCTAAATGTGAGGCAGGAGTCTATCAAAATCCTAGAGGAGAACATAGGCAGCAACCTCTGATCTCAGCCACAGCAACTTCTTACTAGACACATCGCTGGAGGCAAGGGAAACAAAAGCAGAAATGAATTTTTGGGACTTTGTCAAGATAAAAAGCTTCTGTACAACAAAGGAAACAATCAACAAAACTAAAAGACAACTTACCAAATGGGAGAAGATATTTGCAAATGACATATAAGACAAGAGGCTAATATCCAAAATCTATGAAGAACTCATCAAACTCAACACCTAAAAAGCAAAAAAATTCAGTCAAGAAAGAGGTAGAAGATATGAACAGACATTTTTTCAAAGAAGACATACAAATGGCTAAGAGACACATGAAAAATGCTCAACATCACTCATGAGCAGGGAAATATAAATCAAAACCACAGTGAGATACCACCTCACACTGGTCAACATGGCTAAAATTAACTCAGGAAACAACAGATGTTGGTGAGGACGTGGAGAAAGGGGAACCCTCTTACATTGTTAGTGGGAATGCAAACTGGTGCAGCCACTCTGGAAAACAGTGTGGAAGTTTCTCAAAAAGTTAAAAATAGAGCTACCCTAAAACCCTGCAATTGCCCTACTAGATATTTTTCCAGAGGATACAAAAATAGTGATTCAAAGAGGCAGATACACCCCCAATGTTTATAGCAGCGATTACCTCAATAGCCAAAATATGGAAAGAGCCCAGATGTCCATCAACAGATGAATGGATAAATAAGATGTGGTGTGTGTGTGTGTGTGTGTGTGTGTGTACATATATATATACATATATATATATACATATACATAATGGAATACTACTCAGCCAACAAAAAGAATGAAATCTTGCCTTTTTTTTAAAGAGTCTCTTATAGTTTGCCTCCCTCTCTGCTTTTATCTTACTTTATTTTTCTTTCCCTTCCCCTATATTCATCTGTTTTGTTTCTTAAATTCTGCACATGAGTGAAATCATATGGTAGTTGTCTTTCTCTGACTTATTTTGCTTAGTGTAATACATTCTAGTTCTTTGTGTTTCATTTGGAGAGTTTCTCTTATGGTTTGTTTGCTAACTTTCCTTTCCTTTTCCTTTTTGAAAATGATAACACCTATTTGTTCTACTGGTCACAGTTCTGTAGGTTAGATACTCAGTTAGATACGGTTAGGTACAGTTCTGTAGGTTAGATATGGTGTAAGTGGGTTCTCTGTTCAGAGTATCACAAGGCTGATATGATGTCAGCCAGGCTAAGTTCTTGACTGGAGGCTCTGGGGAAAAAATCCACTTTCAAATGCATTCAGGTTATTGATAAAATCACTTCATTATAGTTGTAGGACCCAGGTGCCTGCCTCCCTGCTGGCTGTCAGTTAGGGACCTGACAGCCACTACTCCACTTTCTGTCTAATGGATGTGTTTATTCTAGACATTTCATATACATTGAGTCATATAGTATGTGACCTTTTATATTGATTTATTTGATGTTGCATAATGTTTTTGAGGTTCATTCATGTCAAAGCATGAATCAGTATTTTATTCCCGGTTTTGGCTGAATATTAGTCCATTACATGGATACATCACATTTGGTTTACATTCATCAATTGATGGACATTGGGATTGTGTCCCGTTTTGGGCTACTATGAGTAATGCTTCTTTGAACATTCATGCTAAAATCTTTCCTTATGTCATGACTAAATCTACTCTTAATCCCATTCTGTGTATTTTTCATCTTAGACATTTGAGTTTTCAATCTCCAGAATTTTTATTTAAGCCTTTTTTTAAAATCTGCTTTGTCTGTACTTGACATACTCAGTCATTCTGCTAGCTTTGTGAACATATGGAATGTAGTTACAAATAACTGTTAATCATCTGTGTCATTTCTTGTGGGCTTGAATTGATCGCATCTCTCCTTATTATGGGTTATAGATCCCTGCTTATTTGCGTTCCATGAGAATTCTTTTAGATGCCAGACATTCTAAAATTTTCCTTCTTGGCTAGTGGATTTTTTTTATTCCTATGACTATTCTTAAGCTTTGTTCTTAAATACAACTATGTTACTTGGAAGGAGTTTGGTTATTTTGGGTCTTGCTTGTCAGCTTTGTTAGGCAGGTCCCGACTAGAGATCAGTCCAGAGCTAATTTTACCAACTACAAGGTCAAGACCCTTCTGGGGGGTTCTGCCCATTGCCTCATGAATTATGAGGTTTTCCACTCTGGCTGATGAGAACAGGAACAGATTCTGAACCTCTATGAGCTCACAGGAATTATTCCCCCTGTAGTCCTTTCTGGAATTTTTTTCCCTGGTCTTGGATACTCCCCTCCCAGGAATGCCCTTATCCAAAAACTCGAGGGGAACCTCTGCACATGTCCAGAGTGCTCTCTCAGTGGGGTGATGTTCTCCCTCCTATACTGCCTTGTAACCTCTGAGCCCTGAGCTCCCTGAGCTCTCAGCTCCATTTTCTCAAGTTATGGAAACTACTGGGTCCCAGGCTCATGCCCCAGTCTTGAAAGTCACTCTAGGAAATTGGTTGATCATCTACTTTGCGTTCCAGTTCAGGAATCCCTATGCTTCATTACCTAATGTTAATACCTTGAAAACCATTGTCTTACCTATTTTGACTGAGGTTTTTGGGTTAGTTTCAGATCAGAGGGTAAGTCTGATCCTTCTCCATCTTGGCTAAAAGCAGTTCTATATTTTAATATAAAGTTTTATCTATGTTATCATATTATTAAACCATGATTTTTAAGCCTTGGAGAAAAGTTCAAATTTACCATGATACCTATACTTCTTATAAATAATAAGAAATTTCCTGAAGATGAGAATATTTTATGTCAATTTTTGTTTTGCCTAGAGAGTAGATGATAGTGACAAAGTTTTCATAGTTAGCTTTGGAAACCCTGATTATAACTTCCTGGGGTTTTTTTTGTCCATTTATACATCAATATAGCAAAGAATCTACTCCTTCCATGTAATGGGAAATATAAACCTCTCCTTTCTAGAGCATAGCAGGTTGGTACCAAGTTTAGTCATTCCTGCCTTCACCCATGCTCAGGACTGGCTGGAAGGAAATTTCCTACCCTCACGCCATTTGCTGCTCACCTTCCCCACCACTAGCCAACCTCAGGCAAACAAGTACCAGCACTAAGTAGGAAAATAGTGTGCTACTTGGCAAAATTTTCTGGAATACATTTAGATCTGTTTAAGAAAAATAAAGCCTGTCCAAGACCGTGAAGAGCTGGGCACCTGTGCTTCCTAAGGGGTCCTGGTGCCAGTTTGTAAGAATCAGATTTCCTTTCTGCTAGGACATTGGCCAGACTCATGAAGGGCTTTTCCTTAAGCCAGGAGGCTAACTATTTAAGTTGCATCCTTTCATTCTTATTTACAAGGGTTAAGGTTGTGGGCCTTCTCAGATGTTGTAAATAGACAGATTCCAATGCTACCCTGTTTGTTCATCATGTCAGTTAAGCCTCCAGCTTTAAGATTAAACCACACATTTCCATCCATTAGAATCCTCTAGATAGTGAGCAGATGGCTGCAGATGAATTTTTAATATTCTCTTTCCAGTTTCAAGGGCTACATTCTCCCCAGTGCTCTGCCTTTGCACGCAAATAGCTTGGATTCACCTTTGTGAGAATATAAGGTTACTGGCTTTTTCCTGTGAGCTGCCAGTTGTCGCTGGGGTCATCACAGATTCTATCTGCCCCTAATCAGAGTTATGCAACCAGTAGAATGGCTGTAGAGGAGTTGGGTTTGGGGCAAGGTTGAGATAAGGGGAGGATGTTCTAGATTTGGAATATGCCTCGAACCTGTAAGATCTGTCAGAGATGGTGCAGAGGTGGCCAACAGTATGATGAAGCGGGAAGAGCCCTGGGCAAGGAGTCAGAAATGTGGAATCCGGACCCGACTGGTCCCCCTCTGACCATGGATGGCCTCAGGTCAGGGACAGGGCCTCATTCCTGTGCCCTCCCCCTAGAGGTTAAACAGGTCATTCACAGAGTAGGTGCTTAATAAAAGCAGTCAAATATTTTGCTTCCCACAAAACACATGACATGAAGTGTGCATATGAAATCAGCCTTCATCTGTAGGTCATGGCAAGACACTGGTCTAGGTGTTTCTATTCATATAGTTCATATCAAAGAGTTTCTGTGGGGATAAGCGTCATGAAGAGTTAGCAAGACTACCAGGATCAGTCAATAAAAAACTGGTTATTTCTAATCTTTTTCACTTCATTGAAAGACTCTAAAACCATCAATAAGCCTTATTTGGAAGGTCTTTATTCATTAAATTAGCTTCCTTGTTCAACTGAGCAGAAATCAGAAAGCTATTATAGGAGACCGATTTTGGGGAAAGAGACCAAATACCTGGAAGTCAGCTCTGTCTGACTGTGGAAAGAGGTCAGTGGCATGCCTGCCTGCTTTGAATCTTCGACCACCCCGGAAGTAATATAAATACTGCAAGGAACAGGAAAGGAGATGATAACAAAACCTTCCAGCACCTGGAAGTGTCCTCAGGTGACATGACATGCCCCTCATTTAAAGCATTTCTCTGGCCCTTCCAGAGAAACATGGGTATAGGAGGTCAGAAGTGAGTCACCATCAGCATGTCCCGTCCCAAGACCAAGCACATGCTCCACGAGCTCTGTGTGACCACTGCCCTCTGCAAGTTTTCCATCATATTCACTTAACCAAGCCTCACTTCCTAAGCCAATTGGCATCTTAGCTCCATTATGTGCTGGCTTTTAGGAGAAAACAGTAGAAATAAATAGAATTCTTCTTAATTTTTACTGGAACAGGTGAAGCTGGCTGTGTGTCAGTTATTTTTCTTTCGACATAAGCTCTCTGTCTCCAAGATGGTCGATGAGTCCGCGTGCAGCTGTCCTCATGTACCGTCCTGGGAACGGTGTGACATGTGGGTGGACAGGAAAGAAAGTGACAGAACAATACTTCAGGGAGTTAACTATAGAAGTGCTTAACAAACATTGACAGCACAAGAAAGAATCTGAGGCCCCAAAATATGCTACTGACAGTAAAATGATTATTGGTTCTAGGCAGACTTCTAGCTGATCAATTTCAAAAATGGCTGGACCCTTTTCAGTTAAAGCAATAGACAACTCCACAACCAACCTTGTGTCTTTGGGTTTCCTTCCAATAAGCCTTAGTGCTGGGCTCTGAGTCTTAGTTTGTGCTGTTGGAGGCCAAATGTGTCACTGGCCAGGAGTCCCTAACAAAGATTGGTTTCATAAGGTGTCAGAAAGCCACAAATCTTATACTTGGTGTGTTGATACCAAAAGCTGATGTTCTCAGGGGAACCTCTGTCTTGGCTCAGAACATCAGTTTGGTGGCCCCACAAGTAGAATATGGACTGAGTGTATTGGTGTTCAGTAGAACACTGGAATTTTGAATGTGTGAATTAAAGCAATATCATAATAATGTTGATATCAGTGAACACCAAGAATAGGGTTTCACCAAATCCTTTTTTATGTTGTCCATTTACCACTGAGTACTGTTGCTAACCTAATACTAATGATAATGATGAAAATAATAGTAATAATCATAATAATAACGGTAAAAATCTGACAGTCAAAAACACACAAAATGAGTGCTTACAATACGCACAAATTCAGAGATGATTTTATATGCCATAGATTGCAATTAGCTATAAATCACTGAGCTAGAAGTATCTTTTGTTATTCTCTTAGATTTTTAAAAGAAGTGCCTTCTATTATATGTCTATAAGATATATATCACAGTGTACAGCACCTGGTACCTAACACATTAATTAAAACACTAGAGTGTTTTATAAAATCAGCAGCCACAATAAAATGGAGAACAGTAATCATGAAAATATCCACTTTGGGTCTTAGGTTATGTCTTAGACTTTAATGCAGGTAGCAGTAAAATCTCACATTTTGTTAATAATTATTTTTCTTTTGTTATCAGTATTGAGAATATTGGGATGGAGCACATATTAAGATTGATTTGCCTATGACGTGCAAGTGAATTTTCTGGATTATTATGTATTCCACTGGCATAAAGATCATTTTAAAGAAGCATTAATTTCATATTCTACTACTTCATTAAGCCATCATAGTTGAAGATACGTCACATGTGAGGTTGCTTTTTGCAATCTCTGATGATTTCTTAAGAAGAGAAAGATTTAATTAAAATTAGCACGGTTGCCATTAAATTAACAATCAGAAGTATTTAGATCAGCTAACCATCTTTTCCCTTAAAAGATGAGGCTACTTGGGTATTCTGTAGAGTAAGCCTGATACCCAGCTGCGTCTCAATGGATCGGGTACCAAAGAGACCATTTTCTGATTTATTTTCTGTGTTATTCCCTGATATTTTGGAGGGGGCAGGAGAGACAAAAGAACTTTTGAAATTTTAAAGTTTGTTTACGATTGTGTGCTCAGTGTCCATGTCATGTTCTCTACTTGAGCAAAGGAAGGAATGTTCTTAGGGGACAGAGGTCCACCGTCTCCTGTCGAGGTTTTCTGTGGGGGCCAGCCTGGGTCTGAGCCTCACACTGGAAGCATGGAGCTTCTGAGGGAGACTCTCGCTCACCCCCAGTCTTTGAGCATGACGCACTGCTTATCAGTGAGCTCTTCCTGGGGGCCTTGCCTTTACCCCTGCAACCTTCCACCTAATAGTCATTCTCCCTAAAACATCCCTTACCCTATCCCCAGCCCCAGGTAGAGTTTCCGGTTCCTTCCTCTGTGGCCTCCCCACACCTGCTGTTTGCCTGGTGGGAGCCAGACCTCATAGGGCTTATGGGCCATGGGAAGGAATGAGCACTTTGTTTTTACCTCAGTGGAGCACAATGGCAGGGAAGGGTCCACGCAGGTCAAGAGCTGCTTTATTTATTTATTTACTTACTTACCTCTTAACCAAAAAGTTAAACCTTGTTTTTTCTTAATTAATTAATTTTTTATTATGTTATGTTAGTTACTCTACAGTACTTATTCATAAAGATCATTCTGGCTATGGTGCAGTGAAAGATGAGAAGAAGCACGTCTTCCCATTAGAAGGTGGAGGTTGTGGGGCTTGGACTGGACCTTTAGCCCTGGAGGTGGCGTGAGTGATCATGTGGGAGGAATATTTTGGAGGACATTGATGTTGTAGGAATTTAAAGCTAGAAATCTCTGGAGCAGAGGTCATGAGAGGTATGACTTGATCCTGGTAACAAAGAGAGTGTCTGTAGAGCAACCCTAGTAAGGGAGAGAAGGGGACATGTAGGCATTACTCCTGGATGCCCAATTCAAAGTTTGCTAGGTTCTAATTCTGATTTCAACCTGGACTGACTGATTTATTTCCCATTAGACATTTTCACAGAGTAACCCCCTTGAAGGGAAAAAGCAAAAAAAAAAAAAAAAAAAAAGAACCTGGTCAGTCTCTCTAAGCAGACCTAGAAGAAATGCAGGGAGCAGGAAGGAAGCTGACCATGTTGTCTGTTAGTCTTTTCCTAAGCATGAAACTCCGCACTGATAACCACATAAACAGAGGAAACATTTGAAGTCCCTATCTGTTTTTTCTTGTCAGTACCCCACATGACCAACCCTCTGGGCCACTTGCTCTGAATGAAAGGCTTCTATACCCAAGAGCTATTGTCACATTTGGGATGAATGTTTTTTTTTTATTTTTTTTTAATTATTATTTTTTTAACATCTTAATTTTATTTTATTTTTCCCAGTGTTCCAAGATTCATTGTTTATGCACCACACCCAGTGGGGATGAATGTTTTTCACAAGCAACTTTTTTTTCTCTACAGGATACCCCAAACAGAGGACTGCCGCACCCCGAAATGGGTTTTCCCCCAAGCCGGACCTGCAGGGCCGCGAAGCCGAGCGGCAGCTGGTCCAGCGGCTGAAGGAGAGGTGCCAGCAGCAGGCCCGGCAGCTGGGCCTCGTGCAGGGGGAGCTGCGGAGAGCTGTGTGCGGCTTCCAGGCACTTGCCGTGTCCACTCAGTATTTCTCCAGAAAGGTGAGACCATGTTCGGGGAATATTGAGGGGCTTTTTGCTGGAGAAGAGGGTGGTAATGGTGATAGTTGTGGGGTGTGGGGAGGAGGGATGGGGATCTTAGTTTGAGTTTAGGGTTAAAGATTGATTTGATTTTCAGAAGGTCATACAAAATCTCCAGCAGCAGCATCTAACGTCCTAGGAGCCAAGTTTATACATATGTGTGAGAGAAATTAGTCTGGGAAGAATGGCTGAGTAACCTTGGTTTCAAAAGGGAAAGTTATGTTTTAAAGGTGGGAAAAAAACAGAACATGAGACTGTTTGCACTTTAGGGATGAAATGGCCAAATTCTAAAATCTCTGCATGTTTCAGATAAAAGGGAGGCAGGGCCACAGTGCTGTTCCACCTTAGCTGTTGAAGGGAGATGGGATGGGCCGGGTCTGGGGGCATCGTGGCCGAGGACTCAGCGGCCACGTTCGCAGGGTTCACGGAGCAGCATGGGATGGGTGGCATCCTCTCTGCTCGCTTGGTTTCTCTGAAAATGCAGATTTGGTTTCTTCTCAGCAGAGAAGTTGTCCAAAGGCTCGTGGAGCCATCCACAGTGTCTGTTATTAGCCGTGATGTAGCTAAGCTTTCCCACTGCTCGCTGTGGAACTGAGGTTAATGACAGCCTGGTGTCTGAGGGAATGCATTTGTGTTCCAGCAAGAAATAGCCAAGGCATGTCTGGGGGAGAAGATGAACATTTACCTCTGAGGTTTCAATGTTATGAATCAGCATGTTAAAAACCCATAAGGCATTCTGAGTTTCATATATGAACCTTCTGGTAACTATAAATGGGAGGAAGTAAAAATACTTTGTAAATGCTGTCCAAATAAGAAAATGAGCTAGCTAAGTGTCTGGCTACTTTAAAGAAGAAAAGCAGAGAAATGTTAAATAGCACCACGTCCCTGGTTTTTTTAATCACCGGAACATTAAAGCATGGACAACATCCTACGCTCCCCCCCCCACCCCCTGTACAAGAAGCCTGTCTTATTGTGGTGATGGTTTTCTGTTTCGCTTAAAACTTTCAGCAGAAAGACCCAGTTACCAATTTGTTGGTGTAATGAAAGACAAGAAGAACGGATTTCAGTTTTATCCATAGTTTCAGCCTCTTTCCCAACCACAGTGTTCACAATGAATGACCACTTTGAATTGTATACCTTCCTGTCTGGAAGGTATACCACGAGTATACCTTGGTATACACTTGAATAGCTTGAGTCCCTCTCCACCCACCCCTGTAAGAATTAAAATTACAGACACATTTTGGAGGGGCCAACGAGGCCTGGCTTGCTATGGTAAATATTCAGCAATTTTATTATTAGAGAAGGAGAGGCATGTTTTGTGTTCTTCAGCTTGCTATGTATTTTCCACTGACTGTCAAGTCTTTAATAAAGAGAAAAGAATAGGGCTGTCCATTGAGGGTCAACGATAACATTGATGTCGTTACTCTTCTCATGATCAGCCAGTGTCTTAACAAAACCTTTTTTTTTATTTTAATGCCACTATAGTTAACACACAGTGTTAACATTAGTTTCAGGTGTACAATATAGTAATTCAACTCTTCCATACATCACCCAGTGCTCATCACCTAACCAATCCTTGGTAAAAGTTTCTATGGCTAGACATATCAACAGACGTTGATATATCGTATTGGTAATACGTGCTGTGTTCCCAAGTTGGAAATTTTGGACCCCATTTATGCCATTATGGGAGAGAAGGGAGTTCCTGTGCAGACATCAAGGGTTGGTTCCCCATAGTTATATAGTTCTGTGACCCAGAATATTCCTTGTTGGCCCATGGACCAAGAGTTTTATTTCCCCGCAGCATAAACATGGCTCTTAAATCAGAGACCAAAAAGGTCTAGCAGGTGATTTATAGACATCGCCGTCAGGCCTCCCTACTACTCGAGTTGCACTCGGCGTGACATTCCAGCAAAACGGATGGCAGACATGAATTTCATGTTCTTTTCAGTAAATCACAACCAGCAGCCCCAGACAGGCCTCCCAAACGACCGTGGCATTTCACCTCCCACACAATGTGTGCTTTTCTGTCTTTCCGATCTCAACTCTCTCTCCAGATAAACCCCAGAACTAAAAATGGGCATGTTAAAAAAAAAAGTCTGTAATTGAACAGAAGTGGCTTCCACAGAGGTTGCCATGTGTCCTACATGGTTAAGATGGTTGATTTGAGAGTTTGCCCAGTTGTACCAGATTAGAGCAGGAGGTGGGAGGCGGGATGGGAGCACCTAGGAAAACAGAGGCACACCTCTATAGTCAGCATGAAAAGGCAGTATCTCTTTTCTTCTCTGGTTAGAAGGCTCAACCGTGTCTTAGAAGTCTACTCCTGTATTGCTTCTGTACTATAGCAGATTTGTCTGCAAAGCATGGCGTGGTAGACAGGGCCTGGGACCCGCAAGGAGTGAGCCCCATCTTCACTTCCATCTACGGATAAGACCTTCAGCAAGTTGCTGCCCCTCTCTGAGCCTCATCACATCATAGAAAGGAGTAATATCCTTGCCCTTGCTCCAGCTCCATTAGCCAAGTACCCCTCTGACCAGTCATCCTTGAGTCTCTGTTTCCTTAGCTTCAAAGAAGGTTAGTAATTATGCTTCACAAGGTTACTGTGAGAATTTCATAAATGAATGAGTGAAGTTACTTCAATAATTATTGAGCAAAACCTTCTTTGTGAGTACAAGGAAATCTGACAAAGCCCTGCCCTCAAATATTTTAACTCTCAGTTGAGATGAATAAGACCTAGACTTGACATACAAAGCTAAAACATAATACAAACCACTCTTCTTTCGCTGTAAATGTACATAAAGAGTTTGGCCTGGAGTGTACTTTAGGATAGAAATAATTTTCTGGTCTAGCTATTCAGCTGCTGTTATGTATTTTTCTTTCCAGAATGTACTGATACCATTAAGGATGTATTGGAAGTAAGTCTCAGTGTATGGGAAGGCCCTAGAAAAAAGGAATTAGAAGCCTAGATAAGAATCTTCCACTCTGGCCCCATGCTTTACAGCTCCTGGCAGAACAGCTGTGAAAACTGTCAGCTGGGACACAGCCTGAGCCCAGAGTCCAGGGAATCCAAGACTCCACACTGAGGCGCTAACAGCAGCCTCACGCTTGCGCTGCTTCCAGGCGGCTCCGCCCCTGCGGCAAGGCTTCGTCCTCACCACAGGCCAAACAGATCTGCTGAAATCTGTGGCGCAAGACCTCCAGGTGGTGTAGTAATGAGACTGACTCTCGGACTCTGCACTTCCTAGGGTCAAGTTGAATTATTTTTATCTTTTTCTTGCTGCCCGGTTCCCCGAAATGCTACTCTTTAGCAGCCCCTCGTGGCTGATCCGGGAAACAATCCAGATGCTGGTCCCTGATTGAGTGGTGTGCCTTGCTGTGTATCGTCGGGTTTTACACAGGCTACATCTACATCTGAGGGTGTATTTATTTTCATGTTATTTTTAGTAAGATTTATTACATTTATTCAATATTTTTTAGATTGACTTGCATCATTTTTACCTTTGGCTTTATAAATGTGATAGTAGATGAGGGGGTTTAGATGGATTTTTTTAAAATTATTATTAAATAGTTTAGGCATAAAAGACTTGAAAACTAACGTCGAACATTTCCATAGTGTATAAGCTCCCCCTGCTTGTGCTCTCTTTCTCTCTCTGTCAAATAAATAAATAAAATCTTTCCCAAAAAAGACGCATAGGATATGATATATAATTATATATAATATATATTTATAATACTTATATTATTGTAACCCTCACAACAACCCTACCTGGCCTAGACATTATCCTTATGTGACAGGTGAGGAAACTGAGCCTAGGTGCTGTGGAAGTTCAGAGGTGACCAAGAAACTGAAAGGGCACCCAGAGGGCTGGGAAAACACAGCTTTATTACACAGGCGGGCCCAGCGGAATAGTTTCACAAAGGCTGAGCACCTAGTGGCGGTTAGGGAGGAAATTTATAGGCAAACTAGCAATTTTTCACAAGGTCACACCACTGATTGGCTCGGGGCCATGCAACAGGTCTTCGTTTAGGTCTTTCAGGGGTCTCACCACTGATTACCTGGGGGCCATGCAGCAGGTCTTTATCTATGCGGGAGTGGCTTTGCAGGGGGGGGGCAAGTTGTCCTTGGGAGCTCCCCATCTCAGTGAGGCAGCTATTTTGGGGCTTTTTCCACCTCATAGGGAAATTATGTAGCCCTTCTAAAGACCACATAATTAGAAAGGGATGGGAGTCATGATACAAAGACAGGTTGTTCCATATTCAACACCACGTTTTTCCACAAGATTATATGCTATCTCTTCCTCTGCCCCTCTCACCTTCAAGGTGCCTTAATGTAATTAAGGGGAAAAAAAACATAATTGGAAAAAGCAAAAAGTGAAACAATTATCAAAAAATTAATGCTTGTATAGGATGATACTAGAAAACTGTCTAAGGCAATATTTGTTGCTATAAGAAAAGGGGTTATGTGCGTAGGCGCAAGCCCAATTGTAGTGAATGGGAAGACCGCTGTGACTGGTCTAAGAAGGGGACATGGAAGAGCCATGATGGACACGGGTGGGATTCTGGACGAGTACAGATGACAGAAGAGCATATGCATAAGCAGTAAGGGGACACTCAAAGTCTGTTGTCCTGCCTCTTTTTAAGCTCTCGGTATGTTAGTGATTTATGAGTAGAGACCGAGGCACTTAGGAATCGTTGCTAAAATGCAGTGATTACTCTGTAACAGATCGAAGCTCCTCATCGTGAAAACCGCCCAGATTCATCTTCATGCTCCAGAGCACTTGGCTTTGTTGTTTGGTCAGAGTAGGGTGTGTGTGAAAGGGAGGAGAGAAAAGACAGTCATAGAATCCCTTTGTAAAATAAATGCTGGCTGGCTTTAGCCATTTGCTACATTCAGGTTTTAAAACCCAGGGATTTATCAGGATAAATGTCTGCCCTAGAGCTCCAAAAGCAGTTGAGAAGCCATTATATCATCCAGCCAAAGGATTTTGTATTTCAGAGACTTTTCCATTGAGTAGAGCTCTCAGAGCTGAATCAAAATTGAAAACAGTAAGCTCCTTGTTGCTCCCTAAATCCTAAAAAAATGACCATTTAAATATAGTGTTTTGTGTCCTTCTCCCTTACAGACAATGCTCTGTGATTATCTTCTCTTCCCTTAATTTTACCTTGACTAAAGAAGGCTTAGAGAGAATGCAGGCACTTCTGATGATTCTTCAGCATATAACTAGTGGGAAATGTTAGTAAAGTAGTAAATGGCCCGTTCAGTGATTGCTGTTCTGGAAGAATATTATGTGTCACAAAGTAAATGTGGCTACAGTACTTTGTTGGGACAACAGTGAATGTTTGCTTTTACTTTTATGGTTCTAGCCTAAAGAAATTCTTAGCACAACCCCCAAATATCAAAATATTCCCAGTATCAAAGGGTAAAAATCCCAACTAAGCCAAGTAGCTCTTTGAAGTAATAAAAACCCTTGGCATAGGACATCCATGATGGTAAGCATCATGGTAGGTAGAAAATAAAACTTAAAATTGCAAAGTCTTCTCAACTTTTACAGAAGATCCCCAGTACTGGTCCCTGATAAGAGCTAACTTCACTGATAAGACTATAACTTTCATATAATAAGGAAATAATAGCTTGCATTCCCACCAACAATGTAAGAGGATTCCCCTTTCTCACTGAGGGTTACAGAAGGGAGAGGGGTGGGGGAATGGGCTAACCAGGTGACGGGCATTAAGGAAGGCATGTGTTGTGATGAGCACTGGGTGTTATATGCAACTAATGAATTGTTGAACACTGCATCAAAAAGTAATGGTGTACTATATCTTGGCTAACTGAACAGAAGAATAAATAAATAAATAAATAAATAAATAAATAAATAGGACATAATAAAAATTCAACTAAGGCAAAAATTGTCCCCATTCAGTTCATCTCTCTCTCACTTAGTCATAAATAGTTCCCTTTTTTAAATTAAATGATACCCCTTTCGAATACAGATGGATGCCAAGGGAGAAGAAAGATGAGTTTCATTTGCTGCTTTTGAAAGGAAGAGGTTTACCCCAGTGGCTGGTCAGCAGTTAAAAAGTGTTCTGTAGTAAAAGTGCATGCCTTTAAAATATGCTGAGATGCAGAATTTGGTGTCCTTTTCCTCGAGGCCAGGGAGGCAGCAGAGCTGAGTGGAAGCCGCTTGTCACAAGGCCATGCCATGCAACCCATCTAGACCCACGCCCTCTGACAAATACCACAGTCTCTGCTTCGGTGTTCCTGGAAATTTATTTTAAAATAAATGAATTGCTGTAAGCGGCCCTCCACGTAAAGCGAGTCAAAGGAATGATAACTTTATTTTTTTTAAGGTTTTATTTATTTATTTAACGGAGAGAGAGACAGCAAGAGAGGGAACACAAGCAGGGGGAGCAGCAGGCAGAGCGAGGAAGAAGCAGACTCCCCGCCGAGCAGGGAGTCTGACATGGGTCTTGATCTGAGGACTCTGGGATCATGACCTGAGCTGAAGGCAGATGAGCTTAAGGACTGAGCCACCCAGGCGCCCTGGAATGATGACTTTAACGGAGAAATACTGGCTGGGGAGATGGGAGATATGGTTGCCTCAGCTCCAGAACTTCTTTCCTGTGAGGGAGGAGTTTGTTAACTTTGCTAAACCTCAGTTGCTGTTGTTGTTGTTGTTGTTTTAAGATTTATTTATTAGAGAGAGAGGAGAGAAAGCTGCCTAATGAAGCTGAGTGCTCTCCTCCTCCTTGGGCATCTGCTTCCTGAAAGGGGCAGGTGCCATGGTGGATCGTTCTGTGCCTTTCCACCTGGGGCAAGAGTGGGGAGCACGGACTTGTGTGGGACACCTGTTGCCTGCAGAGAGTTATGCTGAGAGCCTCCCTCTACGGCTCCCACTCCGCCCCCTCTTCTACACATGTACAGTCTGAATTATGCCAATTCCAAGGGCCCTTCACTGTCCACCCTGGCCATTAGGTTTAATCCAACACCTATTTGTTAAATAGAACATTTGAAAACTACGTGTCAGACCCTGACTTCTAATTCCTGAGAAGATATACTTGTTCAGATCATGAGGTGTGGGACGTCTTAGGGCACTAAGGGAGCCTCAGGAAGGAGCTATTCCTCCTGCCAGAGTCACTGGGGTCCCTCAGAGAGGACAGGTGCCTGTGAAGTGGCCTCCAACGGCAATAGGATTCCAGCAGGCAGAACTGGAGGGATCCCATGCTGCAGGTGGTACAGGCCTGAGAAAGGGCAGAACAGTTCTATGGAGGGAGGAGAGACTTCTGCTAAATTTTGGAGTGTGGGATGGACGGCAGCCAGGAATGAGGCAGATGGGTTTGGGGACTTGAACAGCAAAGTGAAGGGAAGGGACTCTCTTTGGGGCAGTCAGGAGGCACTGAGAGTTTTGCGCAGACTACTAAAGTGTTTGAAGCTCAATTTTAGGAAAATCGTTATGGTAGCAGCATATGGAATGGATGGTAGAAAGAAAATTCCAGGCAAAGGAAACAATTAAGAGGCTCTGCTAGTATTGCTAATAATCCAGGCAAGAGGTGAGACGGGACAGAATGAGAATCAGGGGTCTTGGTGGGACAGAGCGGGTAGATAGAGGACCAAGGACCAAGGTGGTGAGCCCATTGAGGAGCTCGTTGAGGCTTTAACTAGGACAGGATGTTCTAGAGGAGGAGTGATAAACCCTCCCCACCACAGCTCCGACAACACCCGAGCAAAAATCACAACCTGTGAGATGGGAAGTGTTAAGAACTTTAGAGGTATGTGTGTTTATAGCTCAGAAATGTTTAAAGAGGTCATGGGTTCTCTTTTAAGTATCTTTGGAACTGCATACTCTGTGTATCTGGGAACTCTTAAGATCCAGCTCCAGTGGACCTCTAGGGATGGGCATTTTTTCCCCCAAAATATGCTTTTAACTCAAATATCACCTGTCTCTTTGAGATTCAGAAGAACTTATCTAGAGTCCCACTCCTCATTCCAGGAGCATCCTACGTCTCTCTCACTCTCAGAAGTTCCGGTGGGAGGAGCTTCTATTTTTTATTTAGTTACCTATGGTTGGGAATTTCTGCTTCTAAATCACCTCAGTTTATGGGTGACTACCATCCTGCCCTTGCTGACTATGTTACCTGCAGCACGCCTCCATGCCTGGTATAGCCCCCTGCCTCCCGCTTGGTTGATTGTCAAGATTCTTCCTGCTTTCTGATGCTGGAGTCTTCTTAGGGAGATAAACATGGATTTAGATATCAAGAAAGAAAAAGGAAGCTCTAGAAAACTTGGGAACCATTTATATAGAAGTGACACAGAAAGGGATGATAATGACAAGAGAGTGTAAACAGAGGGACAAAGATGACAGCTCTCCCTGTGGGGGCCAGAGGAAAAGAGAGAAGAGTGGTGAAAACAGGAGAATCCCACCTCACCGAAGGCAAATAAGGGAGGAATTTGTGCAAGGGGGAGAGTGATTTATAATACCATGTACCAGACAGAAGATGACCGTGATACAGAATGAGCTTGACAGTTTCAGAGGAGTACCTGTGAACAGGTGAGCACAACCAGATTGTCCTGGTTTCTGGACAACCAGCTGGTTTGCAGTTTGGGCTTTCTTCCTTCTACCTTGAAGCCAGACACTTTACCCTGGAAGAAGTGGCAATGGTGACATCTACAGGGCATTGCCGGGAAGTGAAAGTCTGTGCCCAGAGAACAACATGTGCCAAACACCACCTTAAATCACAGGGCGTCTTACAAAAAGCAAGCGCTGCCCTCCTCCTACTCACTAACACGTGAACTATAGACCTGCCTATTCCACAAACTTAATTGAAACTGGGTTTGAAATTAAAAACACACACCACTTTTATTTTTTCATTTTATTCCTGACAATCAAATTACTAAGACAGCAAAAAAAAGCAAAAAAAAAAAAAAAGATTTATGTTGTACACTGTAAGCAGTTTGCCTATGAGATAATTCATAAAGGCAATTACATATCACACAAACCCAGGAGTCAAACAGTCTGTATCTGTAATTCAGTCCCTGGAGAGAGTGAAAGCCCATCACTTTTGCTCTACCAGGAACAGAGAGAGGAACATTTGAAATTCAAAAATATTGAGACTTTATTATATTACAGTGTTGTCTTGGAAACAGAGACTTATCGTAAATACTGTTTGTACTAACACAGTAGGTAGGAGGTGATATAACTTCTCAAAGTATGTCCCTAATTTTGGTTTCAGTTTAAATGTATTTTTTTGAAAGAGAGAGAAAACAGGGGGAGGAACAGAGGGAGAGGGAGAATCTCAAGCAGGCTCCATGCTCTGCACAGAGCCCTATATGGGGCTCAGTCTCAGGACCCTAAGATCATGACCTGAGCTGAAATCAAGAGTCAGATGCTTAACTGACTGAGCCACTCAGTTGCCCCTTGTTTCTGTTTAAAAGAAACACAGAGACCAAATGATATATTTATGTTATAAGCATTAAGGAGGCCAAAGAAAAGGGGGGGAGAGAAAGAATAAATGCAATTAATAGAAAAGTTACTAGAAAATTGAATAGAAAAGCTGGTTAGATATTAATCCAAGTCTATCAATAATCACATTAAATATGAATGGTCTAAACACATCAGTTAAAAGACAGACATAGTGGGGCACCTGGGTGGCTCAGTTTGTTAAGAGTCCCACTCTTGATTTCAGCTCAGGTCATGATCTTAGGGTCATGAGATTGAGCCCCCCTTCAGGCTCTGTGCTGGGTGTAGTGCCTGCTTAAGATTCTCTCTCTGCTGCTCATGCTCTCTCCCTATCAAAAAAAAATATTAAAGAGTGATGTTTTTAAACTTAATTAAATCTTGTCCACAAGAAACTTAATTCGTTTTTTTATTATGCTTTTTTTTTCGGTTTGTGGATTTAATGACAGGGGGCTAAGATGGGGTGTGCCTCTTGCTATTTCTGTTTTTCCAGTGGTGAGGGGGTCCCCTGTGGTGTGTTGAGGTGGGTGGGCAATGTGGTGCAAAGTTGGGGTAGTGGGAGGAGCTAGTGGGGCAGAAGGACTTTCAGGGGGCCCAAGACTCAGGGAACTGCTGGGCAGTATGGAGGTCCCTTCCAGCAGGTGCCCAGGAATGTCAGGTGGCACTGAGGCTGGTGGGAAAGCACTGGACCCCTTCCTCCCATTTCTGAGGAGCTTGCCCGTAGCCAGCAGGAATGTGGGGTAACCACTGGCCCACTGAGGCTTGCCCACTCACAAGAAACCCAGTTTACATATAAAGGCCCAGATTATAGGTAAAGGAATAGAGAAAGATATACCATGCTAACGCTAATCAAAATAAATGGAATTATTATATTAATTTGAGACACAGACTTCAGAATAAAGAAGTTTGTTGGCAAAAATGAGGGGCACTACCTAATGATAAAGGGGTCACATTAAGGTAGTTGTTGGTATTTTAGGCTGACTCTGGGTCTAGTGACTTTTGCATTCAAATAATGTTCAGTTGTTGTAATACTAAGAACCTTGTTGCTTCAATATCAAAAAATCCTGTAAAGCCTTCAGGATTCAGGTGGAGGGTGGGGGGTGGTGGGAAAGAATTGTAAACATCAGATGTGTCCTGGGCACTGCTCTGCCCTTTATATGTCTTACATACCTTATTTAATTTAATTTTCACATTAACCTATTGATGCAGGTGTTTTGATGCCCATTTTATAGATAACTCAGTTTGCTTTAATCATGTAATATTTTATTTATTATTTCACACATGAAATATTTAACACACACCTGGTAAGTCTCAGAATAGTAAAGTGGATATGACACAGTGTCTTCCCTCAAGAAAATCCAGATATCCCACAGTAGAGTTGCAGAGCACCTCATTGTGTTCTCTTAGCAGAAAGACAGGTGGGAGAGCTCAGGAGAGTATTCCCATTTTCCAGATAAAGAAACAGAGAAACAGAAGTTGCTTCTGGCTTAAGGTCTGATGGCCAGTAAACCTTAGAATTAAGGTCTCCTGCTTCCAATTCCTGTGCTCCTTCCACTATTTTAACCATGATATTCTACTGACCAAATCATCAGATTGATTTACTGTGGTCAGAATAACACAGAGGGGAGTTTTGCCTATCAGCATTATAGCAAGATGTAGCCAGGTGGGACATTTATTGCAGCCCCTGCCTCTGACCAGGGCTGCATGAAAAGTGACAGTTCTCCCAAATACCACAGGGGTATTAACACATAACCTTTTCTCAGGCAGTGGTGAGAGCATTTCTGCTTTGATTTTCCTTATCCCTGTATGTCTGGCAATTCCAACAGAACAAAATCTCAGGGCAAAACAGCATCTTGATTCCATGCTGGGGTGTCACACTTCTGACAATCAATGGAGGACAGTGTTCAGTGGCTGCAATGATAAGGCATGTGTCATTCAACAATTTGGCACTATGAGTAAAGGAGCACTAGTACCTTACTGGTTTCTTATTGCCCTAAATTAAGTAGCAACTGTAGCTATGCTGAGATTAACTGTGAGGTTGGCCAGAGGGTCATTACTCTGCTCCACTCCTAGAGACAAATACCCATCCCTGGAAGATTTTCCACCATGCCCAGGGCAAGCCATGAAACAGATTCAGACGGCTATTAAGTGAGATCCACAAGATGCTATATTTCCCCCCAAAAGTAAAGACCTGAGCAATTTTTCAGGCATGAGATGGTCAAAATTTTTTCTTTTCTATGTGGTCAGAAATTTTTTCTTCTTCAGATCCTCATTTATACTTTTGACAATGAGCAACCCTTAGGAATGACCATTTCTTATGTGAAAACCCGATGGGAAGACTAACATCCAAAAGATGCAAAATTGAGTTCTGGTTCTGGGAAAGTTGGAGAAAGCACATTTCACCCCATCTCTCCCACTGAGTGCAGCTATATGACCTGAGCAGAATGCATGGAGTAACTACTTGAGAACTCTGAGAAGTAGTATGTAGCAGGCAGACTGGAAAGAAGATGAGAATTTGAAGTGTCACAGACTGGTTGTGAGCTTACAAGTTTTTCTCTCCAGTATTCCCTGTCTTACACTCAGTGTAGTCCACCTGGAAGTAGACTGAACGTGAGCAGAGGGGGCTTCATAAAAAGTGAGAAACAGATCTCCTAGTATTCAGAGAGAGAGTTAAGTAAATTGTTCTTTCTTCATTTGCTCCTACCCCCAACCTACACGTGGCCTGTGGTCATGACTGCAGCAGTCACGGTGGCAGGAGCCTGCCAAAGCCAGACCCTGAGAGTGCGGAGCTTTCCTCTCTGCTTGGAGGAGCTATATTCCAAGAAGGTGAGGCAAATCCCCATTGCTTTTATTCCTTCTTTATGCATCTGTCATTTAGCCACAGATATGAGCATAGGTGAGAGGTGTACAGTATAGTGGAATAACTAAAGTCCCAGTTTTCTGGCTAGAGGATGAAAAGGGGCAGCCTCAGAGAACTGGAAACAACTGTAGGCATTGGGAAAAAGAAAGAACTTGGGAAAATGACCCTTTAACATCAGTTTATAAACCCCTGGGCTCACACCTGAGCTATATATGTGTGAATCTCACCCTAAAACCATACACAGACTTTGAGAACTGGACTCCAGGATAGGCCACCACTCACCTGCCAGATTGGCCATTGTTCGTGCACATGTGAGGCAAATTCTAATGGCACTTGAAAGGCTTTGAAAACTACACTGACACCAGAAGCACAACCCACAGAAGACTGGATGGAGCTAGTAGCCTGAACTCTTCTTGTTCAGTTTCCTGCCATCAAATCTCCACAAGATTCAGACAGGACCCAGAGTCATATATTATAATATTCAAAGTGCCCAGGACATCATCTAAAATTAGTCAGCCTATAAAGAACCAGGAAAATGTCAACTTGTATGAGAAAAGTCAGCAAACAGGCAGTAAAGTCAGGATGATACAGCTATTGAATTTATTTGTCCAAGACATTAAATTCACACATTTTTAAATGCATCAAGAAGTAAAGTCAAGTACTCATAAAATGAATTGGAAAAAAAAAGTCTTATCAAAGCAATAGAAAAATATAAAGGAGAATGAAATGGAAATTTTAGAACTGAAAGAGATAAGAACCAAAATAAGAAACTCAGTAGATAGAGAAGACAGAGGAAAAGAGTCAGTGAAATTTTAGATCAATAGAAGTCATCCAATTTGAACAATAGAAAGAAAATAGATTTTTAAAATGGACTCAGGTACCCAAGAGACAATATTAGAAGGCCTAATGTTTCTGTTGTAGGAGTCCCAGAAGAAGAGACAGAGTATATGCAGAAAAAATATTTGAAGAAGTAATGGCCCCAAACCTCCCAAATTGGTGAAAGACATAAACCTACAGAGTCAAGAAGCTCTGTGAAACTCAAACAGGTTCAAAGAAATCCATGCCCAGACATACCATAATGAAACTGCTAGAAACTAAATACAAAGAAAAAAATATTAAAGGCAATCAGAGCAAAATTTCATATTACCTGTAAGGAACAACAATTCAGATGACTGCAGACTTGTCATCATAAATCATGGAGGCCAGGTGACAGTGGAACATTTCAAAATGCTGGAAGAAACAACAATCAACCCAGAATTCTATAGCCAGGGAGACTATCCTTTAGAAATAAGGTAAAAGAAAGACAGTCTTAGATGAAGGACAGCTAAAAGAATCTTTTTTCTGCAGACCCAATCTATAAAACCTGTTTAAAGAAGGTCTCCAGACAGATGGGAAATGACACCCATCCAAGTTCCAGAAGGAATTAGAGCAATAGGAATGAGGAGCAACAGAAATAACAAAGAGCTGGGTATATCATGGACTATACTTTTCCTATTGAGTTCTTTAAAATACAGTAAAAACAGGGCAACTGGCTGTCTCAGTTGGTTAAGCGTGTGCCTTTGGCTCAGGTCATGATCCCATGATTCTAGGACCAAGCCCCACATCAGGCTCCCCTCTCAGCAGGAAGTCTGCTTCTCCCTCTGGCTCTCCCCTGTGCTCCTGATCTCTCTTTCTGTCTCTCTCTCTCTCTCTCTCTCTCTCTCTCTCTCTCTCTCTCTTTCTCTCTCTCAAATAAATAAGTAAAATATTTTTTAAAATTATTTAAAATATAAAATACAGTAAAAGCTGGAAACCAAAATCATCATCTAAAGGGGTTTCTGCCATATATAGATGTGATTCACAAATTACTACACAGAAGAAATTGGGCAGAGAGATCTATGTGGCAGTAAGGTGTGTTCATTCCACTCATGGTAGTAAAATACTAATTTTAATTGGTCTGTGAGAAGTTAAATTTGTGTATTATAGTCCCCAAATCAACAACTAAAAAATTATGCAAAGAGACGTGGCCAAAAATTCAATAAACAAATTAAAATGGAGTACAAAAAAAAAGTTCACATAACCCTGAAAAAGGCAGGAAGGTAGAAAAAGGAGAACAAAACCAGAAGGAAGAAACAGAAACAATAAAATGATAGCTCTGAATTTAAGCATACCAATAGCTATATAAATATAATGTAATGATTTTAGCAAACTACAGCCCATGGGCCAAATCTGTTTTTGTAAATAAGGCTTTCTTGGAGTACAGTCACACTCATTCCTTTCTATACTCTCTATGGCTGCTCTCTCTCTTCAGTAGCGGAGTTGGGTAGTACAGCAGACTATATAGGCCACAAGGTCCAAAATATTTATTATCTGTTTTTTTATACTAAGCTTGGGGACCTTGGGTCTAAACACGCCAACTAGAAGATTAAGATTGTCAGAGTATGTAGGGAAACATGACCCAGTTATATGCTGTCAACAAGACACTCACTCACTTAAAATAAATAAATAAATAAATAAATAAATAAATAAATAAACAAACAAACAAACATACATACACACGTATATATACACATATATACACACACGTGTATATATACATATATATACATATGTATATATGTGTTTGTGTATATACATATATACATATATGTATATGTGTGTGTGTGTGTGTGTGTGTGTGTATATATATATATATTAAAAGTAAAAGAATAGAACATGAATAGAACATGAAACCACAGATCAGAAGTAAACTGGAGTGGCTGTATTGATACCAGACACTGATAACAAGTACATGACAGAGCAGAGAAAATTGCCAGGGTGGAAAGGGCTATTCAACTGACCAAGAAGACATAACAATCCNATGGGCCAAATCTGTTTTTGTAAATAAGGCTTTCTTGGAGTACAGTCACACTCATTCCTTTCTATACTCTCTATGGCTGCTTTCTCTCTTCAGTAGCGGAGTTGGGTAGTGCAGCAGACTATATAGGCCAAAATATTTATTATCTGGTTTTTTATAGTAAGCTTGGGGACCTTGGGTCTAAACACGCCAACTAGAAGATCAAGATTGTCAGAGTATGTAGGGAAACATGACCCAGTTATATGCTATCAACAAGACACTCACTCGCTTAAAATAAATAAATAAATAAATAAATAAATAAATAAATAAACAAACAAACATACATACACACATATATATACACATATATATACACACACGTGTATATATATGTATATATGTATGTGTATATATATATATATATATGTTAAAAGCAAAAGAATAGAACATGAATAGAACATGAAACCACAGATCAGAAGTAAACTGGAGTGGCTGTATTGATACCAGACACTGATACCAAGTACATGACAGAGCAGAGAAAATTACCAGGGTGGAAAGGGCTATTCAACTCACCAAGAAGACATAACAATCCTCAATGTCTGTGCACTTAACCACAGACCTTTGAAATATATGGAGCAAAAACTGAAAGGAGAAAAAAGAGAAATCCAAAATTGTGTTTGGAGATTTTAACATCCCTCTCTCGGTGATAAACAGAAGCAGTAGAGAGAAAATTAACAGTGATGCAGAAGAACTGAATAATACCATCAACCAACAGGATCTTACTGTTNTGAATAGAACATGAAACCACAGATCAGAAGTAAACTGGAGTGGCTGTATTGATACCAGACACTGATACCAAGTACATGACAGAGCAGAGAAAATTACCAGGGTGGAAAGGGCTATTCAACTCACCAAGAAGACATAACAATCCTCAATGTCTGTGCACTTAACCACAGACCTTTGAAATATATGGAGCAAAAACTGAAAGGAGAAAAAAGAGAAATCCAAAATTGTGTTTGGAGATTTTAACATCCTTCTCTCGGTGATAAAAAGAAGCAGTAGAGAGAAAATTAACAAGGATGCAGAAGAACTGAATAATACCATCAACCAACAGGATCTTACTGTCGTTTATAAAATATTCTACTCAACAGTAGCAGAATTCACATTCTTTTCAAGTGGACAAGAATGGAACATTTCCCAATGATAGACCATATTCTGGGTTGTAAAATGAGTTAGTTAAAAATAATTGTGATATGAAGTATGTTGTCTGACTTTGATGAAATTATATAAAAATCAGTAAGAGAAAGATAACAGGAGACTCTTAAAACATCTAGAAATTAAATAACATAATTCTAAATTAATTACCCATGGGTCAAAGGCAGTCTTTTTGTAGAGAAATTGGATAACNGAGCAAAAACTGAAAGGAGAAAAAAGAGAAATCCAAAATTGTGTTTGGAGATTTTAACATCCTTCTCTCGGTGATAAAAAGAAGCAGTAGAGAGAAAATTAACAAGGATGCAGAAGAACTGAATAATACCATCAACCAACAGGATCTTACTGTCGTTTATAAAATATTCTACTCAACAGTAGCAGAATTCACATTCTTTTCAAGTGGACAAGAATGGAACATTTCCCAATGATAGACCATATTCTGGGTTGTAAAATGAATTAGTTAAAAATAATTGTAATGATATGAAGTATGTTGTCTGACTTTGATGAAATTATATAAAAATCAGTAAGAGAAAGATAACAGGAGACTCTTAAAACATCTAGAAATTAAATAACATAATTCTAAATTAATTACCCATGGGTCAAAGGCAGTCTTTTTGTAGAGAAATTGGATAACATTTTAAATTGAGAGAAAATAAAAATATAACATTCAGAAATTTGTGGAACATAGCTAACATAGTGCTTAGAAGAATCTTTATTGCATTAAATTCTCAGAGAAGAAAGGTCTCAAATCAATAACCTAAGCTTCCACTTCAAGACACTGAATGAAAAAGAATATAGGCTTACAGCATATAGCATAATTATAGAACAAAAATACTTCAAAGCAAGCAAATTGAGGGCAATAATAAAGGTAGGAAGAGAAATCAATGAAATTGGGGACAGAAAAATAATAGAGACTCAATAAAACCAAAAATTGGTTATTTGAGACAGTAAATAAAATTGATAAACCTATCATAAGGCTAAGAAAGAAAGAAAGAGACTTACTAGCATTAGGAATGAAAGAGAGGATATTCCCATAGACTCCACAAATATTTAAAAGGAATAAGTTATTAATATGTGGACAACTTGGATGATTCTTGGAGGCATTCTGCTGAGTGAACTAAGCTAGTCTCAAAAAATTACATGTTCTTTGATTCCACATATATGACATGTTCTAAAAGATAAAGCTATAGTGATAGAAGGTAGATCAATAGTTGCCAAGGGTCGGTTGGGGGGCAGGTTGCAAAGAGGATTTTTTTTGACTGAGTTTCAATGTTCTGTGTCCTGGTTGTGATGGTGGTTATGTAAATCTAGAAATGTTTTAAAATGTATAGAACCATACACAAAAAAGACACATGCACACACAACATAGTCAGTGTTACTCTGTATTAATTTTTAAAATATATTTTTTTAAAAAAGAAAAAAGATGACAATTCATGTCATTTTCTTATTGTCCTTTGGGTCTTACTCATTTGAAACTTACAGGAAAGGCAAATGTATTTGGTGTTTGGTGGGGTGATTTTTTTCACTTCTCTATGGAAATAGGTTGCATCTGTAGTAGGACATGGCGTGAAGTGCTCATTTGTGGTAAGTAATATTCAAAGCATTTATTGCCCCTGATTTGGGCATCTGGGCACACAGGCATATATTCCCCACAGCATGCCACAGAGCTCAACGAACACTCATATTCACAGCTTCATCCTGAAAAGCCTCAGAGTCCATAAAGACTTCAAAGGGGCAGAAAGTAATGTCTGGGCTCCCATTCTCCCTCGATCAAAGGGCAATTATCCACGCTGAAAAGGGGAAGGAAGGTTCCAGAAGAATCTAAAGATTCAGCCTTAGTCTGTTTGCACCTGCCTCAGGGCTGAGTCCTAGAGGAGGGACCTAAACTCAGTGGAACCCCCACCATAATTTGGGAGAATCCCAGAGTGGTGGGGACCTTTACCTTGCTCATCCCACTTGGACTCCCAGTAGTTACAAACCTCGCTGACTTCTCTCCAGCCACAGTGGAGGAGCAGAGGTTGCTAGAGTGTGGTAAGGGCAGCATAAGTCTCCTGCAAGGTTCAGTGGATAGAGAAACCTCCAATACAAGGTGGTGAAGGGGAACTGCGTGAACCTGACAACCAGAGGGTACAGTCGTTCTAGGATGCTGTTGGGACAGAGCCAGGGACCACAGTCCTTTAGGTATAGTTTTACCCAGCAGCAGGTGTGATGTGAAAGGTCACACTCCCAGGATCCTTCCAGAAGAGTCATGGCTCAAAGGGTGCCAGCCCAGAAAGGAGATGGAAAGAGAACCAGAAGCCAGCAAGTCCTTGTTCCTACCGTGATCAGTGACACGAGTCTCCCGGGATCAACCCAGGGTGGAGTGGAGAGGGAAAAAATCCAGGAGGGGATTTTTAATTTTATTTATTTATTTTTAAATATTTTATTTATTTGAGCGAGAGAGCGAGTGAGCCCAAGAAAGAGAAGAGAGCACTAGCAAGGAGGTGGGGAGAGGGGGGAGAGGGAACAGCAGAAGCACACTCCCCACTGAGCAGGGAGCCCGACTCAGGGCTCAATCCCAGGACGCCAAGATCACGACCTGAGCCTTAGGCAGACACCCAACCGACTGAGCCACCTGGGCACCCCTGGAAGGGGGCTTTTATACTAGATATTGGCCGAGTTATGTAAACCTAAATTGAGAAACAATGGGATTCGCTCTCACCTAAAAGCAACTAGATTATGTTTCCCAATACTGAGGAAAAATGGAGGCTCAAGGGTGGAGATTAAGGGAAGAGAGTAAGAATTTTTTAATACTTTTGAATTCTTGAAGTTCATATCTATAACATACCTTAAAAAAAAAACTGTTACAATGGGAAACCAGGAAAGAATGGTGGCATCAGTGGGGTTTTTTTTGGTGGTTTTTGCCCTGGCAATAGGTACTAGCTGCCAGATGAGGCCCCAGAGCTATAGCGACAGCTGTGTACATGAGATAGTCTCTTTTCACAGCTGGAAAAACAGAGCTCAGAGAGGCTAAGTTAGCCAAGGCTGCCCAGCAGAGCCAGGATTTGAAGGCATCTGGCCCTCAACCTGTGCTCTTCCCTTCTGTTCCACACTACTCTCACACAGCAAGAAGATCACCAGTCGCTCAGTTTTCATGGGACCCCTGTCCCACAGCAGGGGAGGTTGAGAACCTGAGAAGGACATGGTAATGCTTCCATCAGCATGGCCAGCTGGTCCTGCCACTGGGCAGCTGTAAGTCTCAGTTGATACTAGAGAATAGTCTCAGACCTCTCTACCTCACTGATACTCCAGGAAGCTGTATTGTAATTTGAAATGACCTATATTAACACTTGCTTTAACTTTAAAAACCACAGAGTTTAAAGAGGGGGGTGTACTGTGTTGGTGGTGTCATAAACCTCCCATGCCATAGATAGCTGTGACTGCCTGCTTTCACATTCCCTTCTAGGAAAATCTATCTTGACTTTAGGGGGATTGAACACAGTGAGGAAAGAAAGAGGTGGAACGACCCCAATTAGAATCTGCAGCTGGCTAGAATCCTTTCTGCTGCTGCTCGTAATCTAGAACAAGCATCCTAAAGGGGCAGATTTCTGGGCTTCTGCCCAGATGCAGGGGGTGCTGGAGTTGAGGAACAGAGTGGAAGCTCTGTGCCAGGAAAAAAATCTGGAGCACATAAAGTAGACTAGACTGAGCGAGGAGAAAGTTTGCAACTGTGGCCAGCAAAGAAGAATGGCTAAGATTTCTAGTGCAATGAAACAGAGGGGTTGGATACTATGTAATCAGAAGCTACAGTGTTTATAGCATACAGCATAGTTAAGGATGGAAAATAACCTGTCAGAATATAGGAATTACTTACAAGCATTGGAACTAAGAGGAACTCTTATACTATTTGTCCATCGTTCTCGTTAGCTAACATTTACATATGCTTACCTTGTGCCAAGTACTTGGGTATGGGCTCCTTGCCCCTGGTCCTGTTTTAGTTCTTTCCACAACTTTGTGGTGGGCACTGTCATTAGTAAGAGGTGAATTGCTTTGCCTGAAGTCACATAAGTAAGTCAGGACAGAGCTGAGATCTGGAGCAAGGTGGCTGTCATGGTAAAGCTTGTGTTCATCATTGCCTTCTCCTGTCTCCTAGTAGTTTACATTTAGCATGATACTTAGTACAATAACAGTGAGAGAACACAGCAGAGAAAGCACAGAATTGGGGATCAGAAAACCTGACTCAACCCCGGTCCTCATCAGCATGTGATCTGAGAGATTCACAGAACCTCTGTTTCCTCATCTGTAAAATGAGACTCGTATGAGGGTGAATTGAGACAGTATACGTGAATGTGGCTCGAATACGCTACTACTTCATGGCAATGACTGTTTATTCAAACAGTAATCATCAAGTACCTGCTCTAGGCTGGAACTGTGCTTAGTACCGGAAATACAGTAGGGCACAAAGCAGACATGGTCTGTGTACTCATAGAGCGCAGATTCTGGTAGAAGGATGGATCAAGTTGCCACAGTAATTAACACACAAAGCAGTAGTGGTGTCTATGACCTAGTCTGGAAGGTCAGGGGTGTGAGCTCTGGAATTGGAGGAGGTCAGGGAACAATATTGCCAGCACTGAGGTGGGGTGGGAGGGGAGTGTGGCTGCATGCAAAAATCACCCCAGAGGGGAGGGAACATAGTGGTCTACAGAGTGGAAGGAGGCCAGGGGAGGCCAGTAGAGTCTGAGGCTGGGAAGGTGGTGGACAGGCCACATCATCCAGAACCTAAACAGTGATGGAGATACTGGTCCTTATCTAAGACTAAAAGAAAGTCTCCGCATAGTGATCTGAGAAGACTCACATTTCGAGAACAGATGCGCAGGGAAACCAAACAGGAGGCTATGGCAGTAGTCCAGATGGGAGAGGCTGGCGTTGGCTGGGAAAAACATGGTGGGGATGGTGACAGAAGTCTATGGATGGTTGGAGAGATGTTTAGGAGGGAAGTTGAGTAGGGAGTAGTGATGAGTTGGAATAGGAGTAGGGGTGCCTAGATGGTTTAGTTGGCTAAGCATCCAACTCTTGATTTCGGTTCAGGTCATGACATCGAGCCCTCTGGCAGGCTCTGCACTGGGTGTGGAGTCTGCTTAAGATTCTCTCTCTCCCTGTCCCTCTGCCTCTCCTTCCCAACCCTCTAAAAAAAGGGAATGGGGTCAAGAAAAGGTAGCTGTTAGGGCTGAGGTCTAGGTGTCTGGCTGGGGAGCCAGGGGAATGGGGGTACCATTCGCTGAGGTAGAGATGAAGAGACAAGTGGTCTCCGCAAAGGTTCATGAATTGGGCTCTCAGACATGGAGAGACTGAGGTGCCTCTGGGATGTCGGGCAAAGGTGTCAAGTAGGCTAAATAGAATCATCACTCTTAAAACCATGGACAGTGTGTACATTAGATGCCTTTGGGTCACAGAGTCCAGCCACTTAACTCAGAGATGTATCTGAAGATGAGGTGTGTATTTTTATTGGCTTTCTATTTCACTGGCTTCTGGTCTTGGGAAAGGACAGATCACTTACTCCAAATGGCAAATGCAAGTTCAAATGACATGAAAATTAAGTGTGTGTATATATTTATATTTTTTTCCTCATTCCTAGCTTTAGGCAGTTAGCAAAAATGATACTTTAAAATAGACATGAGGGCCTAACGGAGATGATGTCCATTTCCACGCAGTCCCAGTTATGGGGAAGGGGGGCACTGGGGGTGACTCTGTGATCTCACCCGGAGACCCTGCATGGGAGGAAACATACAGCACTGCAGAACCAAGGCAGAAATGTGCTTCTAAGGAAAGACTGAGTAAGTGGCCCTTCTCAAATTTTCAGACACATGGAAAAATGTCTTCTGATTTGAATAAAAAGTATGTCAATGTAAAGAAGATTTCTCATTATGGGGCTCTCAGCTTTGCACTCCTGTCCCATCGGCCCTGCTGTCTTCATCCCCTCTTGCAGTGTCAGAAGCGGTGTGGTCCCTGTGGCTTTCGAGCCCCTCAGAAGGTGTATTTGCGGGAAAAGAGTGGGACGGCAGCCGTGGTCATGGTCTATGCTGAAGGAGGGCTTGCTTCCCAATCTGCTGGAAAAGGAGACACAACCCAGCAGATCAGCACTTCCAGTTCCCTCAACACTGTCCTGGAAATCATCTACAGGCCATGTGCAGAGAGGAAGCATTTGTCTTTAATTTCTAACTGTCCACTCTGTCTCAGTAATAGGGAAACTTACTGGCGTGAAACATACAAACTAGTTCAGGGACAGCCACTTTGGGGCCCATTTAAAATAAGTTGACCTATATTGTGTATAATTAAACCTCGAGTATGAGTTGCATTTTGAAAAATGCTTTTAAGCTAAGGAATATTTTTCAGTGCACTACAGCAAAATTCCCAAAGAAGGAGAAAAAATAATCTTTGTGTATTTATAAAACACCTCTTCTCATGAATATATTTTGTGAGAGTTAAACAGCAAGGGAAATGTGACAGCCAAAAGAATAATCATCTCTTCTCCTAGAAGAGACTTTTTTTTATAATAAAGCAAAGTAATGATGGGTTCCATTTACTTATCCAAGCCCAGTGGAAATCCTGTGTTCATCAGACTCCTGATATTATCTGAACTTTCTGATATAACCATGACTTATGTCTGCACTCAGTAAAAGCACCATATTACTGTAACCCAAGTTCTGCTTGGGATACAGAACTTTGCATGTGCATTCACACTCTGGGAACTTTTCCAGTCCAGAGAGAGGGAATCCAAAGAGTCGATGAGAAGAGCTCAGCCCAAACTGTATTGTGAATTCCCATGTCCATTAATAATCTGGGTTCCTTGAGAGCTGCAGCATGAAAATCAAGGCCTCTGCTATTTGTGATTGCCAGGCATCATGTTCTCTATGGCTTTTCTCTTATCTTAGTCCCAACAACAGCTTGGGTACATGAGGTCTGTCCAGCCACAGCTGCTGACATCACTCCAGGGACACATACTGCAGACAGCCAATGCCTCCACAAAACATAGCCTCCTCTGCTCAGTCTGCAAATCAGCAAACATGGCAGCCCCAGGCTTGGAAACCAGCCAGCAATGCTCCTGGCTCTGCTCCTGTGACCAGCCTGTCTTCACTGAAGCCATCTAACCTTCCTTATTTCCAGCTGAAAACAGAACCCAACTCCTGCTCAAGTAGAGTAGTGGCCTAAAAGCATTTAGCTGTAGTCTTTAAAATATGATTGAGGGTGGGGGGAAACCACTGTATCAATTTGTAACACCTGTGTTGGGACCAGGAAGACCACACTGGCTTCCAGACTACAGTTTATCAGAATGAGATAAAGTCTTAGGAGCCCCATAAGGCAGGCTGAAAATAAGTCAACATTTTCAAGAAATGCAGGGTCATTCTATCAGAATGCTTTTCTAACGCATGTGCTTTTATGATCTAACCAGAAGATCATGTCTGGTTTTTGTGTCCCTCTGGCCCCTAGGGTAACTCTTTGGGCCTGTCCCTGTCCTCTGAGGAATGATGTTGGGGAAACCCTGGGTGCTGGACATGCGATGCTCACAGACGACTGAGTTACCCTGATCTTGTTGCCCAAGTTCCCAGGCAGAGACTGGGTAGGAGGTTGAGATGTCAGAGATAGCCAGGAGGGTTTCAGGTGCTTCCTTCTCCAGGACTTCTCTTACTTGTCTTCCTCTACCCTTCAGTAAAGGGAGGCTAGAGAATTCCTTTAGCGCCCTGCCCCATCACAGCCACGCTTGGCAGTGGGTCCCAGTATCCCCCAGTACTGAAGTCTTCAGGGGTGGTTGTCTATTGCCAGCCATTGCTGGAGTCCTCGCTCTACTGGCCTGTCTGTTCGCACCAGCTTGGAGACAGATGGGCTACAAGACAGAGGTGCTGCATGCCAGGGCCTTCAGGGTTAGGATCACCAAGCACATCTCATCCAGACATGAACCAGAGTAAGACATTTCCAGAAAAGAAGAAAGACTGCCACCAGTTCGGAGGAAGTCACGGTTATTTTAGCTTTCAGATCAAATCCTTCCCAGCACTTTTCCACACTGGGAAAGGTAGACTTGGTCTCAGACAGGGCACCTCACTTCACTACATAGAGCATATTTTATAAAGAAGCCTGTTATTGCAAGGGGCCCTCGCTGATTGTGAGAAGGATGAGAGAATTACCTACTTAGAATGCTTTGAATAAATGAGTGCGTAGAATGAACAAATGAGAGAACACACCAAAGTGTAGGACCCTCACCAGGTAAAGCTTTCCTTTTCTGAAAAAAATACTTGTTCTGCTACTTGTGAAAACAGTAAGGACAATTTTATTCGGGACTTCCGTGACAGATGTCATGACTGTCACTATAGGGGAAAGAGACTGGACTGACGCCAAATACAACAAAGATAGCTGGGGATTTGCAGTCTAGAAGCAGAGTGAGGGGGCAGAGGATGGAAAACTACCAAGAGAAGACATAAAGGGCAGGAAGATTCTTGCTAAACGGACTTGACAGGATTCTTGCTGAAGGCAGACCAAGGTCATCAGGTATCAAGGGTGTGATGAGATATTTGATCAGATGTGGAAGGTGATAAGATATCAGGGTAGGGGGGATTCTTGGGAAGCTCATAAAGTGTGATTTTTGCTGGCCAAAGTGTGCTAGGCAGCCTAAAGAGAGGGCCCACAGAAGCCTAGTCATAAAGAGGGGCTCAGAAGAGCTGGAGTAAAGTTTGGTCAAGGAGAGAGTTTTTGTCACGTTGTATTTGTTGGTAAATGTTAATGAGGAGTTGAACTTTTTCTACATTTTCTTATTCAAATATAATTAACATACAGTGTTATATTTGTTTCATGTATATGTACATATAAACATATCCTTGAGCAACTGAGTCCAGCGGCCCAATTACTCCCCTAGAAGGGAGTAACTCCAGTAAGCCTACATTCTAAATAAAGATTCTAGAAATAGAAAAGGCATCACAGCTCTTTCCTGCATGTGTGGCAGAGCTTAGAGCTATATGGAAGGCAGTCTCACTGTCCCTGATAGGACTATTCCCTCCATACACCAAGGGAAGGGTCTCTGGACCAGCTCCTTTTGATAGTAAGTCTTGCCACTTGTGTCTTGGTAGACCTTCCACTCAAAGGATTTAAAGATTTGAAGCCCTAGGACCTTAAAGTTTTCATTTCTCCATTCCACAGGTAATTATTGAGAGCCTGCTGTGTGCTGGGCAGGATGGTAGGCACTGGGGATGGAGCTGGTGGGGAGGGAGTCACAGGTTATAAGTAAACTCATTGATTTGTGTAAGATCAGACTGTAATGGGTGGGCCAGTGGAGTGGCACATGGTACGGTGAGGGCACATAAGAGTGGACCTGACCTCTGCTAGGAGGGAGAGGGCGGGAATTACATCTAAAGAAGTAACAATTGAGCTGGGAACTGATGGATCCTTTTTGTAGGTGAGGAGGGAAAAGGATGAATATCCCAAATAGCGGGAGTGTCAGCACAAAGCCCCTGTGATGGGAGAAGGCTGGTAGGACCATAAGCATGAAGAATGGATGGAGAAGAGACCACAAGGCTCTGGAAAAGAGGAGCATGGTGGGGATGTCACAGGCAGAGCTGGTTAGTGCATGGTGTAACATCCTAAGAGCAGTAGAGAGCAGGCTGGGCTTTGGAGGAAATGTGTAACAATCAGCTTTGTGTGCTCATGAAGATTACTCTTGCAGAGGGTAAGCAGAGGATGGAGGGACAGAGTGAATTCAGGGAAGTCAGTGGGGGGGTGCTTTTGGAGTGAGGATGAAAGAGGTGACAGCATCCTGGATGACAGTGGGGCTGGGAGAAGCAGATAACATGAGGAAATAGTTGGGTGGTCACAGTCAGTAGGGCTGGGTGCAGGATTGGCATTGGGGCTGCTTAGGAGAGGTGTTTAGGGAGAGCATGGATTCAGATTGCTTAGCTGCGTGGCTTATGATGATGCCATTTACTGAAACTGATATGGTACCTTCCACAGTCTAGGGAACTGAGGCCCTATCCGTCCAGTCAGCATATTAAAATCCTGTTCATGATATTCACACCTATTAATGTAAAAACTAGGAACTCTCTTCACCTGTCACACCTAAAGGTATAGCACATACATGTCACATCCATATGATGGTGTCGATGTTTCACTGAACATGCATTTACTGGAGCACAGAACTTTGTCATACTGCCCTATGAAATTGTAGCCCTGTGGGTCTGAGGACCCAAAGCCCGAATGGGTTGTCCCGCAACTCCACCAGCCTATGTGAAATTAACCCACTGGTTGGGGAGACGGCCAAGATGGGGAGGTTATGACTCATTCCAGGTCTATTCTCAACCCCAGTGTTTTTCCTTTAGTTGACCTTCAGTTTAGCACTGTGACAGGCTACTGTGAATTTGCTAATATCATGAGTAGAAAAATTAAGATCAGGAAGATTGGCTTTGTTCTCTTATTATTTTTTATAGTTTATGTGATTAATTTTGTGGGTAAAATGAAGGGCCATTTGGTAAAGTGCAGCATGTCTACAGATAGGAGTCCAACAAAATGGCATCTAGTTGCCTTCCTGGTAATCTACCTAGGCAAAGAGATTACTGAGAATAATCTTTGTTCTCTAGGATCTGAAGTCTGCCTCTGTCTACACCCACAGAGCTTGAATTTACTTCTTATTTTATTTTGGCTTCTTAGTTATCAAAACAGCTAAAAACTGAGGTTGTTAGATTTTTAAATGTTTATTTAAATTCTAGTTAGTTAACATAGAGTGTTAATATTAGTTTCAGGTGTACAGTTTAGCAATTCAACACTTCCATAAAACATTGCTAGAACTGATAAATGAATTCAGCAAAGTCACAGGATCCAAAACCAATGTACAGAAGTCTTGCATTTCTATACACTGATAACAAGGCAGAGAAAGAGAAATTAAGGAATCAGCCTCATTTTACAATTGTACCAAAAACCATAAAAACTATAAAACACTGATGAAAGAAGTTGAAGACACAAACAAGTGGAAAGACATTCCATGCTCACAGATCAGAAAAATAAACATCGTTAAAATGTCTGTACTTCCCAAAACAATCTACACACTTAATGCATTCCCTGTCAAAATACCAACAGCTACTAATGAATCATTGAACACCACATCAAAAACTAATGATGCACTATATGTTGGCTAATTGAATTTAAGTCAAAAAAAAATACCAACAGCATTTTTCAGAGAGCCAGAACAAACAGTCCTTAACTTTGTATGGAACCACAAAAGACCTCAAATAGCCATGGCAATGAAAAAGAAAAGCAAAGCAGGAAGCATTCTAGACTTCAAGTTATATTACAAAGCTGTAGTGATCCAAACAATGTGGAACTGGCACAACAAGAGACACATAGATCAATGGAACAGAATAGAACAGCCATAAATAAACCCAGAAATGAATGTGCAACTATGTGGTCAATTAATCTTTGACAAAGCAAGAAACACAATCCAATGGCAAAATGACAGTCTCTTCAACAGATGGTGTGGAGAAAACTGGACAGCGATGTGCAGAAGAGTGAAACTGGACCACTTCTTATACCCTACACAAAAATAAATGCAAAATTGATTAAAGACCTAAATGTGAGACATGAAGTCATTAAAATCCTAGAGGAGATCATAGGCAGTTACCTCTTTGACATCAACCATAGAAACTTCTGACTAGATATGTCTCCAGAGGCAAGGGAAACAAAAGCAAAAATAAACTATTGGGACTTTATCAAGATAAAATCTTCTGCACAGTGAAGGAAACAATAAGTCTAAAAGGCAACCTACCATTACCTTGATCCCCAAACCAGGCAAAGACCCCATCAAGAAGGAGAATTACAGACCAATATCTTTGATGAATACGGATGCAAAAATCCTCAACAAAATACTAGCCAATAGGATCCAGCAGCACATAAAAAGGATTATTCACCACGACCAAGTGGGATTTATTCCTGGGATGCAAGGTTGGTTTAACATTCGCAAATCAATCAATGTGATACAAGACATTAATAAAAGAAAGAACAAGAACCATATGATCCTCTCAATAGATGCTGAAAAAGCATTTGACAAAGTACAGCACCCTTTCTTAATCAAAACTCTTCATAGTGTAGGCATAGAGGGTACATACCTCAATATCATCAAAGCCATCTACGAAAAACCCACAGCGAATATCATTCTCAATGGAGAAAAACTGAGAGCTTTTCCCCTAAAGTCAGGAACACGGCAAGGCTGTCCACTATCACCACTGCTATTCAACATAGTACTAGAAGTCCTAGCCTCAGCAATCAGACAACAAAAAGAAATAAAAGGCATCCAAATCGGCAAGGAAGAGGTCAAACTCTCACTCTTTGCAGATGATATGATACTTTATGTGGAAAACCCAAAGGACTCCACTCCAAAACTGCTAGCACTCATACAGGAATTCAGTCAAGTGTCAGGATATAAAATCAATGCACAGAAATCAGTTGCATTTCTATATACCAACAACAAAACAGAAGAAAGAGAAATTAAAGAGTCAATCCCATTTACAATTGCACCCAAAACCATAAGATACCTAGGAATAAACCTAACCAAAGAGGCAAAGAATCTGTATTCAGAAAACTATAAAGTACTCATGAAAGAAATTGAGGAAGACACAAAGAAGTGGAAAAACATTCCATGCTCATGGATGGGTAGAATAAATATTGTGAAAATGTCTATGCTACCTAGAGCAATCTACACATTTAATGCAATCCCCATCAAAATACCAGCAATTTATTTCAAAGAAATGGAACAAATAATCCTAAAATTTATATGGAACCAGAAAAGACCCCGAATAGCCAAAGGAATGTTGAAAAAAAAAAGCAAAGTTGGCGGCATCACAATTCCAGATTTCAAGCTCTATTACAAAGCCGTCATCATCAAGACAGTATGGTACTGGCACAAAAACAGACACATAGACCAGTGGAACAGAATAGAGAACCCAAAAATGGACCCTCAACTCTATGGTCAACTAATCTTCGACAAAGCAGGAAAGAATGTCCAGTGGGAAAAAGACAGTCTCTTCAACAAATGGTGTTGGGAAAACTGGTCAGCCACATGCAGAAAAATGAAACTGGATCATTTCCTGACACCACACACAAAAATAGACTCAAAATGGATAAAAGACCTCAATGTGAGAAAGGAATCCATCAAAATCCTCGAGGAGAACACAGGCAGCAACCTCTTCGACCTCAACCGCAGCAACTTCTTCCTAGGAACCTCACCAAAGGCAAGGGAAGCAAGGGCAAAAATGAACTATTGGGACTTCATCAAGATTAAAAGCTTTTGCACAGCAAAGGAAACAGTCAACAAAACCAAAAGACAACTGACAGAATGGGAGAAGATATTTGCAAATGACATATCAGATAAAGGGCTAGTATCCAAAATCTATAAAGAGCTTCTCAAACTCAACACCCATAAAACAAATAACCCAGTCAAGAAATGGGCAGAAGACATGAACAGACATTTCTCCAAAGAAGACATCCAAATGGCCAACAGACACATGAGAAAGTGCTCAACATCACTCGGCATCAGAGAAATACAAATTAAAACCACAGCGAGATACCACCTTACACCAGTCAGAATGGCTAAAATCAACAAGTCAGGAAATGACAGATGTTGGCGAGGTTGCGGAGAAAGGGGAACCCTCCTACACTGTTGGTGGGAATGCAAACTGGTGCAGCCACTCTGGAAAACAGTATGGAGATTCCTCAAAAAGTTGAAAATGGAGCTACCCTACGACCCAGCAATCGCACTACTGGGTATTTATCCTAAAGACACAAAGGTAGTGTTCCTCAGGGGCACGTGCACCCGAATGTTTATAGCAGCAATGTCCACAATAGCCAAACTATGGAAAGAACCTAGATGTCCATCAACAGATGAATGGATAAAGAAGATGTGGTATATATATACAATGGAATATTATGCAGCTATCAAAAGAAACGAAATCTTGCCATTCGCAACGACATGGATGGAACTGGAGGGTATTATGCTGAGCGAAATAAGTCAATCAGAGAAAGACAATTATCATATGATCTCTCTGATATGAGGAACTTGAGGGGCAGGGTGGGGGGTTGTGGGGGGTAGGGAGGGAAAAATAATGAAACAAGATGGGATGGGGAAGGAGACAAACCATAAGAGACTTCTAATCTCATAAAACAAACTGAGGGTTACTGGGGGGTGGGAGGGTAGGGATAGGGTGGATGGGTTATGGACATTGGGGAGGGTTTGTGCTTTGGTGAGGGCTGTGAAAGATGTAAGCCTGATGATTCACAGACCTGTACCCCTTGGGCAAATAATAAAAATAAAATTTAAAAAATAAATAAATAAATAAAAGGCAACCTACGGAATAGGAGAAGACATTTGCAAATAACATATCTGATATAAGGTTAGTATGCAAAATATATGAAGATCTTATAAAACTCAACACCCCAAAAATGAATACTCCAATTAAAAAATGGGCAGAAGACATGAATAGACATTTTTCCAAAGGTCGTTCTTTATGATCATCAGAGTCAATTCTGACTTTCCTATTACAGGTCATTTTATCTTAAAACTGAAAAATAATTTTGCACCTTTGCCAGAATTGCAAATAGGGGAGATGTCTTAGGACATTTAGATTTATGGATGACTTATATTGGATTATCACCTCTGAGTAGTATTTGAGTTTGACTCCATTGGTGTATGATTTTTGATGGGCACATCCTCAGCTCTTGTATCCATTTGAACTGAAAAAGGTCAATATTTGATGTCTTACTGTATAGAGTTTGCAAGGCTATTGTCTTGCCCCTAGCAGTTTTTCCTACTGCCACTAAAAAGGGCCACCTGCATCTGCCCACCCCTTTTTCTCATAGCAATAACAAACCTATAAATTAAGCTTATTAAAATCTCATGCTCATGGCTACATACTCGATGCCTCTGTTCTCATTGAAATTGATCTAAGTTTTAATCACAGTTTTCTTTTACCAATAGAAAGGAGAAACCAATGGTTGTTTCGACAATAATCTTTTTTTTAATAGAAGGAAGGAAGGAAGTATAGGGAATTATGTATAAGGTTAGGGGTTTGTGAGAGCGTCAAGAGTAGCTTGTGAGTCAAATCAGTTGATCAAACAGTAGATTTGTGAGATGCATTTACATCGAGCCTGAAAGGATGTTCTGGGGTCCCTTCTGGGATGAAATAATTGTTGGCTAGGAGCAGAGCCACTGCAGATGGTTCTACCATATTACTTTTTGAGAAATTCCTGATGAAGAGCTATTCATAGTTACAGTTGGTTTCAGGCTCAGTAGAACCCCAAGGGCTTTGGTTACACCTGAAACAATGTCACAATACCAGGGCTACCTCTCTCCCCAGCTCTCTGCTGTGGTGATACTGTGCCAGGAGCTCTACTGTGGTCACATGCAGTGTGTAGTGGACAGGAGGGTTAAGTTAGATAGGTCTGATCTTCAGACAGCTTTGGGGGGAAATATCCTGGATTGGGGATACCCTTGGCAGGTTTAGAGACCTTCCTCACACTCCATCCTTTTTTAAATGTTTTCAATTTTTTATTGTGAAATGTAAATATAGTAAATAATAAAATAAAATATAAAACAAAATTTACCCTTTGACCATTTTTAAGCATATAATTCAGCTGTGTTAAGTACATTGTTGTGCAACCTTCACCACCACCCATCTCCAGAACTGTTTCATTTTCCCCAACTGAAACTGTGTCCCCATTAAACTCTGATTCCCCATTTCCCCTCCCCCAGCCCCTGGCAACCACCATTCTCCTCTATCCCTGTGAATTTGACTACTGCTCCTACCTCAGATGAGTACAATCACACAGTCTTTGTCCTTTTGCATCCAGCTCTTTTCATTCAGCATGATGTCCTCCAAGTTCATCCCTGCTGTCACATGTGCACTTTTGGTCTTTGAGATCTCTGCAGAGCACTGGGAAAACAGAGCTGAGTCCCCACACCATAGGGACACCCAGCTGAGACAAGAGTCCTCAACTCCCCCTCACACCCTCTCTGGACCACCCTGGTCCTGGGGAAATTAAGCAAGAATTTTCATTAAGTCAAGTATATATTGGGGAATCCTTTACATACAGTAAAATTCAGTTTTGGTGTACATTGATGTGAGTTTTGTTGCAGTAGCATTTTAAACCATTCCTAGCTCAGTAATTGATAAAACTAAGAAGTGGGTGTGTGAGGTACCTGGAGTTGTCGCATTCATAGAGACAGAAAGTAGACTGGTGGTTGCCAGGAGCTGGGGAGTTAGTGTGTGGCAGGGACAGACTTTCATTTCAGGAAGGTTAAAAAGTTCTAGAGATGATGGTAGTGGTTATATGACGATATGAATATGCTTAGTGCCACTGAACTGTATGCCTAGAAATGACTTTAAGTGTATCATCTCTGCAATGATATCGGATACTTGCGAATTCAGAATGGCTGTAGTCAAAAAAAGAAAAAAATATCTGTTCCTTTTCATGGACTGAACTAGAGAAATCCATACGTAAGATACTCAGGATTCCTCAAGAAAGCATAAAAGAAGGTAACGTAACTGCACACGTCTTCTTTCCAAGGCCAACTGTAGGCAAAGTTATGAAGAAGGCAGGATAACAAGCTTGTAGTCAACCAAAACTTTTAGATTCCCTTATTATTGTTTTGATTTGTTGCAGTTTCTAGACATCCCTAGGGCTGCCCAGAATATCGCCCAGCTTAGCAAACTTCAATCTGTAAAATAGCAGAGTCCAAAGGCCATAGCCCTCTGTTTTTTCCTTTTCCGACGGTAATCCCTGGAATGACCTTGAGCAAATCTTACTGCTCTGTTTCCTGGAGACCAAGTGGAACTACCACCTTTGAAAACTTTTAGCTTCCCCTTCTCTCCCAAAATGGATACTCACGTGACTCGTAACTTCCTAATTTTTACCAGTGGGCCTGCGGGTCTCCCTGTTATCTATGCTCAGAATCTCAGTGAGATGTTGGGTTCTTCCCTCCCTTGTCGTGTAGCCAACAAGACCCAGGCCCTACTTGGGTTAAAGACACAGTTCTTGGATGACACTGAAGATGGGACTCAGGTTCTTTTCCCGTTAGATTTTGTCCACAAGGACAATATTGCGATGAGCACATGTAACTGTGCCACCAATCCTTCCTGAATTTAACTGGATTTAAAAAATAGATCTCTGTTAGGCACTGTGAGAGTCACAATATTATTTTTAATGTTGTATTCTTTAAAATACGCTATAAATTTTACAGCAGTTTGCAATGATTCTTTTCATATCATTCATTCATTCATTCATTCATTCAGCAAATATTCCTGAATGCCTATTCTGAAGATTTTTTTTTTATTCATTTGNTTTTTTATTTATTCATTTGACACAGAGAGAGAGATTACAAGTAGGCAGAGAGGCAGGCAGAGAGAGAGGAGAGAGGAGGAAGCAGGCTCCCTGCTGAGCAGAGAGCCCGATGTGGGCCTCGATCCCAGGACCCTGGGATCATGACCTGAGCCGAAGGCAGAGGCTTTAACCCACTGAGCCACCCAGGAGCCCTGAATGCCTATTCTGAATACCAAGTACTATTCTAGGTTCTGGAGATCCAAGGTAGAGCTTCTGTCCTCATGACCTTGTATTCTATTGGGAAAGACATAAACACATGTACAATATAATGTAATTTCATATAACATAATTTTATATAAATACTACAAAGACAATAATGCCAGGGTGATAGCATTAGGAGTATCTTGGGGTGGGGTGTGTTACTTGGCTGTAATCAAAGAAGTGACTTGAATGCTATGAAGGAGCCAACCTGGTGAAAATGTGGAGGGTAGAATGTTCCAGCCAGAGGAAGCATGAAGTGCACAGGTCCTGAGACAATAATGGGTTTGAGGTGTTCAAGAAACAGCAAGAAGGTGTGGCTGGAATGCCGGGAATAAGAGGGCAAATAGAAGGAAATCAAGCTCAAGCATTAAGGAGGACTCAGATCATCCATCAAGTGGCTTATTTGCTGTGGTAAGTGCTGCTGGGTGGTTTTCATGTGGATAGTGCATGACCTGATCTATGTATTTGAAAGAACACCCCAGCTGCTCTTTGGAGAATGATAGAGGAGAGGATAGAGGGGAGGCAGGGAGATCAGTTTAAAGATGGTGAACATAGCTCAAATAGGAGGTCTGGTGGTTTGGACCAGGATGACGGTGCAGGGGGTGAAAAGTGAATTTGGATATATTTTGAAGGTGGAACAAACAGTGTGGGTGGATTAGATTTCAGGGAGGCAGTGAAGGCAAAGAGAGAAATCAGAGATGTCTTCTTGGTTCCTGGTCAGATGGTGAGTGATTTGTGGTGCTATTTAGTGAGATGAGAAAACTGGGGGATGGGGCTACTTGAGAAGGCAGGGTATCCTCGCTCGAGAGGTATCTATGGAGTCCCAGGTGACTTTTGCTTTATTAAGAAAATCCATAGCATTTAGGCATGGCAGGACCAGGATTATTAATCAGAATGCCTGAAATCCATATTTATCATCACTCCACCTGACTCTGCTGTACTACAACTTAACAAACCCTTCAGGGGATGCTACTTGTTTTGCTTAAATGGCTGTTTTTAGAAGACAGGAACATAACTCTTTCTGTCAGAATTCATTAATATATTCATTATGTAGGGAAAACATTGTTGTGTCATGCTTTCAAAATATGGTGTCTTTCAGATCTTTTTGAAATTGGGGCCCTACAAAATTCATCAGTGGAAAGCTGAGAAGAGGAGAAAAAAGTCCTTGTCTGTCTCTCATACTGTCAGATTTGAAATGTAATAAATGGCACCCAGCTACACTGAGATAGTCTTGGGTCTTGTTTCTACAAGCCTCATGAAACTAATCATAATTGTTCATGGACTTGGGAACTTATATTTTTATGTGTTTGTCCTCAGTTGTGGTTAAGATGTCACTCAGTCACCCACTGAGGACAGAACAGTGCCAGACATGATGAAAGACTTTTTAAAAGGACAGTCACATGGTTTGCATTATCTAGAAGCATATATTCCAAAGAAAGAAAGAGTGTCACCTCCCAAAACACTCAAAAATACAAACACAGAGAATGTATAGTCAATCTATAATAACTCCTGTTCTCTGGCATTTAAATCTATATAGGAAAATGCTGTGTGGAAAAAAATCCCAGAGTCACTATTAGCTTAGCCTAGAATAGTGTCTGATGTATAGAAAGCATAGAGTAGTATTTGTTGAATGAATTAATGACATGAAAAGAATTATTATAAAATACCACACAGGAGTGCCTGGGTGGCTCAGTGGGTTAAGCCTCTGCCTTCGGCTCAGGTCATGATCTCAGGGTCCTGGGATCAAGCCCCACATCGGGCTCTCTGCTCAGCAGGGAGCCTGCTTCCTCCTCTCTCCCTGCCTCCTTGTAATTTCTCTCTCTCTCTCTCTCTCTCTCTCTGTCAAATAAATAAATAAAATCTTAAAAACAAAAAACACACAATTTGTAACATACATTTTAAAAATGTAATATTAGGGATGAAGATTGTGACTACCACAGTGCTTGGTATTAGATAGAGTTTTAAATGAAATTCAGTTCAGAAGGGTTTATTATGTAGCTCCCATCATGCTTACCTGGAATCCAAGGAAGAAATCCGAGTCAGCCACATGGGGCTGGAGGAGGAATTGCAGCACCTCTGTTCAGAAATACTTTCTCCAAATATGTGTACAGCATGTCTGGAGTTCCCAAAACCAAACAGGGAATGGAGCAAGGTTTTCAGCCTTGTTCACTCACTGGGAGGCCGTCCTCACCCAGGCCCATGGGGCAGCCTCTGTCTAGAATCTGCATCCACTTAGGATACTTGAGGCCAATCACATATAACAGTGGTTTGTTTTCATTGCTGTAATCCTTGGCCATCAAATAAAACCCAGCCCTCCCTCACCTACCCATAACTACCTCATTCCTTCTATGAATTGGTCTTAGGTTGAGTGCTCCAAAAACAGTCTAAGATACAGATCTGAGAACACATGAATTATCAGAATTGTGTGCCAAGAAAACCAGTAAGAGAGTAAGGGAAGCCAGCTAGAAAAATGGCAGAGCTGCTAGGACTACGGCTGAGATCAACTCCAGAACTCTTTGAATGTCACCTAATAAATGGACCACAGCAGTATTTCCAGATGAGGAATATGCTGCCTCCAAAATGCAAAGCAGCTTACCAAGGATTGTATTTCTTTCCTAGCATTAGGAAGTACAAGGTACAATAAGTTGTCCTTTACTTTGGAGGAAATATTCAGCCTTGCCATAGACCAATGGACCCCTCAAAACATTATCAGTGTGTTGGCCCCTATATCTTTGAAGAGTTTATCACTGCCTTCTAGAGCACATGTGTCATAACAAGAACTTCACTGTACTTGCCACTTTTTGCTCATCCAGTTGGATTAATGTGATTTCATCAATTTGGTGGACCAATTCTGCAGATGTTCACATGGCCTAAGTCCACAGACCTTACTATGATAGTGAGCAGAAGAACCATCATGGCCCTGGAGCACGGTTTCACTGAGTGATGTTATTCATCCCCTAGAGGGTTAACTGCTTCAGATGCTTTGCTCTGATTGGCATGAAGACTGCCTTTACTAACTGAACAGCCTCATATGACACACCTGAATCTGTGTTCATCCACTCTAGTAAATATTACCACACAAGGCGTAGTCAGCCTGCTCTTTGGGTAGATTGGTGGTGGGGCAGTGTCTTTCACCATGATCCATCTGATTTTTTCCCAGGGCCAGACCAGTGAATTAAATGGGGGACATAAGGGACACCTGGGTAGCTCAGTCAGTTAAGTGTCTGCCTTCAGCTCTGGTCATGATCCCAGGGTCCTGGAATCGAGTTCTACATCAGACTCCTTGCTCAGCAGGGAGCCTGCTTCTCCTTCTGCCTGCTGCTTCCCCTGCTTGTGTGCTTTTCTCTCTCTTTCTCTCTCTCTCTGACAAATAAATAAATAAAATCTTAAAAAAAATTCATGGGGGCTATGATGAGGAACACTAGTCTTGCATCCTTTAAGTCTTTGAGAGTGGCACTAACCTCTGCCCTTCCTTCTAGGATACCATCCTGTTTGTAATTTATTGTCTTCCTCAGGGTGAGACAATTTCATGGGCTGCTCCTTCACTAGTTCTTACCCTACATGCAAGAGAAGCAATGCGAGGGGTCTGCTAATTGCTAAGTACATCCATTCCGATCATACATTTATGAATTAAGGAAATAATCACGGAGGTCCAGGGACTCAGGGGACCCATTTTTATTTGAACCTAGTTCACAATACCATTCATTATCTGACTCCCGTGTGTTCCTAATCTAACAGGTGCACCCTGGACAATGGGTATCAGTGTCTGCTATGGCCTTGAAACCAACATCCATCAGAACGTCTGGGTATTTCCCTTTTTACAAAATATAACATTTTAACAAGATACCCAGATTTGTATTTACCTTAAATCTGAGAAGTACTTTCGGAAACTACTCTACCTGTGGGTTCCCTAGCTCTTTGTCCTTCTGCCAGACGCACCAAGCAGAACTTGTACGTGGACACTGCCCCATGGGAGCTCGTGGTTGTGAGTCTCCAACCGTGGTGGTGCTCCCGGGGCTGCTGCTTATCAACCCTTTTATTTGTTTTCATCACTCCTCCAGTTTCTCTCAACAGCTATTCCAAATGCATACCATTCCCTTCAAGCCCTGATGCAAACCCCTAATCCTACTCATAAATTAAATGAGTTTCAGTTCATATGTATTCAAGTGAAATCATTATCTTGGCTCTTGTGTTCAATCTCTTTGAATGTAATTGTTACATTTTGTTAATACAAATTGACATGTTTTTCCAAGAAAGAGAATTGTGAAACAATTTTAAATTTGAAAGAAAAAAAAAAACAAGTGGGACAAATAAAGCAAAAACCATTGATTTGATCTTGGTATTATATGTCCACATCCCTGTTGTATTACTTGCCATACTTCTCTGTGTGTTTGATATGTTGTATAATTTTAAAGTGAAATTTAAAGATCGTGCTGGTACAAAGAAAAAATGGGAAAATTTCCCTGATAATTTGTGACCACTGGCCAGCCCACATGTTCCTCATTATACTATTTGCCTCATCTTAAAAAACTGTAAGCCAAGAATTTAAATTTGAAATGACCTGGGGTCTGGAGAAGAGCAAAATCTCACAAGAGGAATTCATTCGCAAACTAGGCCTCAAAGAATTCTTATGGATAGAGTTCCAAAAAGAGGAGCACCCAATATTTTTAAAAATCACAAAACATATCCACGCAAAGTCTCATGTTAAAGTCAGCAGAAATAACAAACAACAGAGCCACATCCAGAATATTTCCAATATTAAAATTATCATAAACAGTGTTCCAAAAAAGTATGCATATTATGGGGTTTTTAAAAGAGACAGAATCCAAAATATGATTCAGAGACTGTCAAAAATTATCAAAGAATCAAGTAGAAATTCTCAAACTTGAAAATATAATAATTGAAACTTAATAGGGGAGTTCTATGGAGCAGATAATTCATGGACTACAGATTTAAAGAAATTACACACGATGTAGCCCCAAAGAACAAAAAAATGGAAAATATCAAAGAGGTTAAGAGCCACAGAGAATAGAATGAAATAGACCAACGTGTGTCTTAAGAACATATGTCTTAAGAATTCAGAAAAAAAGGAATAGAGAGAATTGGGAGAGGCATTATTAAAAATGATAATGACCAAGAATTCCTCAGAATTAATAAGTGACATGAACCCTCAGACTGAAAAGAAAAAATGAATCAAAGTAAATAAAGTAAATTCACTCCCTAAATACTGCATGGTGTAATTGCTGAACACAGAAAACAAACAGAAAATTGTAATAGCAATCACGGGGTGGGGGGGGAGGTGGGGAGACTATCTACTAAATGAGCAACACAGACTGAGAGTTAACTCCTTAGAAATGATGAAGAGCAGAGAACAGTGGAATAAACAGTGCTGGGAAAAATCACCCATTCGCCTACTACAGTGCTCCCAAGTGAAACTGTCTTTCAGAAATTTGGGGGGGGGGACAACATATTTAGACAAACTTTAGATTTTACCCATCTACTGGCTCTCAATAAAGGAACTTCCAAATGAGAAAAAATAATCTCAGAAAGAAGGTCAGACTTGGAAGAAGAAATGTTGTATAGGGAAATGGATGTATATATAAGCAAGTGGTCAGCAAGTATGAAGTATGAAGGAGGAACTCCAGTAATACAATGGGGGGTGGCAATAAAAAAAAATAAGGATGTGAACTTTGCATTTGAGGGACTTAGGAATGTGTTTGAGACCTTAAAAACATCTCTGGGCAGCACAGAAATTATGAAGAGGTAAAGACCCAAGGTTCTGGGAAAAAATAGATTTTGCAATGTTATTACTGTGACATTTGCTTTAATAAACTGAAAAGACTTAATATCTAATGAGAGCAGATTATAATCTACTCTGAAATCTGAAAACTGGCCTTTTATTCTTTCTTGTACTGAATGGCGGGGGTCATAAGATGTCCCTTTGTCAACAATAGCCAGGATTAAGGCTAAACTGCATTCATTCCTATCAAGAGAGTATGAAGTGTACTCTCTCCCCAGAAAATAGCATGGTTAGTAATTTAGAGGTACGCATGGTACATTGGCAGAGTAGGCATGGGTATACCTTTTTAAAATTTCAAATCCTATGCTCTTTGTTGTTCTTCAAAACAGATAGGGCATGTCCACATACTTTGCTTCTCTTTGTCCCGCTCTGGCTGTCTTTTGTTTTTTGATTTATGATAAATAACATATTCGAGATGTTAGCATTTTACCTATAATATGTATTGCAAATGTTATCCACATCTTTTTCATTTAGTTCTGCATGTTTCTGAATATGAAATCCATGCATGGATTTGTTACTCCTTTCAAATTCTGCCCACAACTACCTCTGTAGGTAGTTGAGTGCCTTTTGATTAGGTCACCATGCTTGGTACCCAAACCACCCCACAGCCCCAACACATTTGACCATTGCCTGAGACAAGAATTCTATCCAATGGCATGTGCTGTACTAGAGAATGTCTGTTTGAACCAAAAGGAGCCTCCCTCATGAGGACTTTGTTTCTGAGATATAATAATCAAGTCAGCAGATGATAGTAGACTCTGAAGTTGAAAAAGAGAAAACAGCAAGGAGTACAATTCATGAGTAAGTATAAAACATGAACGAGAAAGGAAGATAGGTACTAATGGGTAGCAGTTGCAGACAAACAAATAGAAAGTATAGGAAAATGCTGAATCATGCATATGGCACAGCTGCAAGAGGAGGAAGCAAGGAACACCTGTTACTGAGGGCTGATAAGATCGCCAGGACAACCTCTTGAATAATTTCTATTATTGAGCCATTCAGAGCTGTCTAGTCTTCTATATATTCCAGTCCTCTGGGAAGTTGGTCTGTGATACTGTTTTTTCACTTCTCTGTATTTCCTTCCAATAAATACTTACAAACTTAAACCTGAACTTTGGGAGGGAAGAAGGGGAGTTAGACGCATGTCCTCCACCCACCCTCTTAAATGAAAGGCCCTCCTCTCTCTCAGCAAAAAAAACCCCTTGCCTTCTACCTCCTCATGAAGAATAAGACTATTAAGCATGATCTTCCCCAATTTCTCCCACCCCCGCTCCCCTACAAAATTATATACATCCCTATGAATTGTTGTTTGTTTCTCATCAGTCTCAGATGATGAGTAGCCCCTTCCTGTGATTCTAATTTAATCCCTCTCCCCCTGCCCCTTGGCCCCCCCATGCATGCCTGTCGTCTTGATCAGAGGCCCCAGCCACTGCTTTGGGGCCCTGCTCCATTCACCATCCCTGGTCACTTATTTCTTTAGCTTCTCCTTCCTTCCCAACTGGTCTCATGCTCCAAACACGCTCACCTCCCTGAAATACAGCACCCACACTCCACGTCCCCCCTCTGCCTCCCACCCATTGTCAGCTTCCGTTCCCACCTCCCTGTGGGCAGGGATTTCACTGAAGGACGACGTCCTCAGCAAGGGCCTGATTGCCCTTGAAGGGTATTTTTCAATCCCTATCTTGAATCTCTTTGCCAACAACTGTGGTCACCTCCGAATTGTGGAAACTGTACTTCCTTAGCCTCTGATACAACACTCTTCTGATTTTCCTTGTTTTCTACCGTTTCTCTCACTCTCTTCTTTCGCTGGTTTCCTCTTTCTCACCCCCTCCCTTGGTAATCCCATCCTGGTCACTCCATGTGTGTGTGCTAACAGCTCCCCTACTCTAGCCCTGACCATCCCGCTTTGTCCATCCTCCTTCTTGCCTATGGTTTCCACCTGTTCCCCGCAGATCCCAGCCAGTACCCATCAGTTTCCTGCCTCCGTTCTTCTAACCTTGTTTATTGTTTCCTTTTGGCACCATAGTCATGGAAACCCTCTGTGAAACCCTCTGCGAGGGTTCATTTTATGTGTCAACATGACCAGGCCATCAAGTGCCCAGACATTTGCTCTAACATTATTCTGGTGTATGCGTGAGGATGTTTCTAGATGAGGTTAACATTTGAAAGAGTTGACTGCCTAGAGCAGAATGGCCTTTCCAGTGCAGGTGGGCCAGGGCCGGTCCAGTTGATCCAAAACAGCCTCTTACTCAAAAAGTGCTGAGTAAGAGAGGATCCCTTCTGCCTGACTGTCTTCAGCTGGGACATTGTCCACCCTCCTCTCCTGCCCTTGGACTCAGTGGAAAACACTGCCTCTTCTGGTTCTCAGGCCTCCAGGCTCAGATGGAAACAGAGCATCAACTCTCTTGAGTCTCCAGCTAACAAACAGCTGATAATGGGACATTTCAGCCTTCATGCTTGCATTAACCAATTCCTCCTAATAAATCTCTTTACATGAAACAGTATTTTTTTTACTGTGTAAAATCATACATCATACATTACATATAGAGCTGGGTTTTCATATACTGGACAAATACACCCTCCTTGCCTTAGTCCTCTCCAATTTTTTCTCATAAATATATATTCTTACATCTATATTTATCTTTCCAGGCCATTCCATCCATGCTCTCTCTAGTATATCAACTGTCTCAGGTTTTGATTGCTTCACAGAGGGAGCTACCTAAAACGCCAGTCTTATATCCCTTCCTTATTAAAAATCTTCTAGCAGCTCCCGAGGGTCAGAGGGTCAAACAAAATAAAGGGCAAGCTCTTTGACTTAACAGTCAAGCTTCATTTCTTTCCATCGAGACATCATTTGAACATTGCCCTTAGAGCCACAGAAGGCTTCTGTGGCTTATTTTCCCCAGACTATGTGGGAGATTCAGTTCTTCAGTAACACCTGTGTCAGCCCCAGGTCATCTCAGTCTTCCAGAATTGTTTCTAGAGTGTAGACCTAGATTAGGAACAGAACGAAGAAAGGATGAAGATTGGGTGGAAACAACATGTGCTTTCTCCTCTTCCCCTTAGTTCTTGTCGGTGTAACAAAACAGAAGGCAAGGAAAAATAGCTGGGCAACGACCAAAAAGCAGATATTCTCAAAACTGTGTTTTAAGCTAAACTTCTAATAAGCAGGGAAGCCAGGTTTCCTTCTGCGTTTCTGAAAGCCCATTCTCCTGGAACCCTTACTTAACTCCAGATGAGGGGCCACTGGAGACAAGCTCAGTAATGACAGGACATTTGTTTTTGTTTTTGTTTTTTCTTTTTTAAAAAAAATTTACATATAGTTATCAAGCCCCAAGAAGTTTTTCTTCTTGTTCACCATTCCTGTGTTGGTTGTGGAACTAAAGGGCTTCTGATCTTTCTGTACAAACTGACCAGTAAATATTCGATTACTTGCCATATTTTCAGGAAAAGAAAATAACCCAGCATATATTTAATCAGAGTAAAATTGCCAGTTTTTCTGCCACTGGGGAGTAATTTAATGTTCTTGGGGGAATTTGTAACTAATTAATTTCATTTGAATAATCAGCACTTTATAATCATGTTAAGTAGCTGTGGCTTAAGCATTTTGATTTGCTTCCTCATTAAATAATTTTACCAGAACCCATATAAAAATGTTCAGCTTTAAATCATATTGACAACCTGTTCTTGATGTACTTATTAGCCAGATATGTGGGCTTTTTGGAAAGTTTATAAGCATCACAATTTTTTAAAGATTTTATTGGGGGGGGCGGGTGGGGAGGAGCAAAGGAGGGAGAGGAGAAGCAAACTCCACACTCAGCATGGAGCCCCTCCCAGGGTTTCATCCCACAACTCTGAGATTAGGACCTGAGCCAAAACCAAGAGTCAGATGCCCAATGACTGTGCCACCTAGACACCCCAGCATCACAATTTTTTTAATAAAAATGTCCAGTTGAATAGTGTTTCTCATATGTCATAATAGAAACCCAAATTACGTAGCACAACCCACCCAAAAATGTTAGCCTCTGAAGTTCTGTATTTTAATCCTGCAAAGTGTAAGTGACTTACAAAAGCCTTCAGAGAAGAGTTGGCAGATTTAGTTACAAGAGAGCCCGTGGACCCCCACGGGCCGGTTTGCGTGGCAGGGAGGATGTCTTGCTGCCAGGGAGGTTCAACCCTGAAAAGCACTGTTTGTCTGCGTGGGAAATATTCCAAACGTTCAGATGAGGGCAAAGAATTACATAATGACAGCTACTTGCGAGTTATCTAAGTCTGATAAGCCTTAACATCTTGCTATATTTTATTTTTAAAATATTACTCCTGGGTGGCTCAGTAGTTAAGCTTCTGCCTGCGGCTCAGGTCATGATCCCAGAGTCCTGGGATCAGGTCCCGTATTGGGCTTCCTGCTCTATGGGGAGCCTGCTTCTCCCTCTGCTTGCTGCTACCCCTGCTTGTGCGCACGCGCTCTCTCTCTGACAAATAGATAAATAAAATCTTAAAAAATAATAATAAATAAATAAATAAATAAAATATTTCAGATAAAGTGAAGTGATAAAAGTGAAGAACACTTTGTACCACTCCATGATCTTATAACCATCCCTCTCAAGTCTGTGTTAGCTACTGTCACATAAAAATTACCACCAAACATAGCTGCTTAAAACAACAAACGTGTATTACTTGACACAGTCCCTGTGGGTCAGGTGCCCAGGAGAGACTTAGCTGGTCGAGGCTGGTGGTTCTGGCTCAGGCTTTCTCATGAGGTTGCTGTCAGGCTGTTGTCTGAAACTTCTCACTGTTCAGCTGGGGCTAAGAATACTCCTCACGCTCATTCGCCTGTTGGCAGACCTCACTCAGTTCCTCACTGGTGGGAGACTTCAGTCCTCACCCTGCAGGCATTTCCCTGGGGCTGCTCACAACATGGCAACTTGCTTTCCACTCCAGCAACAAATCAGAGAGAAATTAAAAATAGGATGCTAAAGATGGAAACCACAGTTTTTTACAACCTAATTTGGAGGCGACTTACCATCACTTCTGCTACGTACTATTGATGACAGAGACCAACCCTAATACAGCGTGGGACAGGACTTCACAATGCTATGAATACCGGAAGGGGGAATCATTGGGGGCCATCTTGAAGGCTGGTAATACAACTCCAAAAAGTTTTTATGTTCTTACCACATAAATATTTATAACATAATCAATATGTGACATTGCTTTGTGCATGTTTTTGATCACATAAACATCATACTGTATATGTCATCCTACAAACTCATGTTTTTGAGATGTTTGCATATTGATTCATGTTATCTTATTTATCTGTTTTCTCTGCTGTATGGAATTCCACTGTGTGACTATACCATCATTTTGATATCTAGTGTTTAATTAAAAGATTGTTTTCATTTTTCACTGCTAAGAATGAACTAAACATTCTTAAACATGCCAACTTGTGTACATGCGCAAAAATTTCTCCCTAAGGCATATGTTTAGAAGTGAAATGACTGAGTCAAAGTATGTATATATCTTCAACTTTCTTATGTAATCACATTGTTCTCCAAAGTGTTATACTAATTTATTCTGCCAGCTATGATGAGTGTACACTTTACTCCAGATCATGACCAAGAGAGACATATCAGACTTGAATTTTTGTCAGTCTGATGGTATGAATTGCTATCTCATGGTAGTTTTTATTTGTGTTCATTGATTATTTATGGATTGAGTATATTTTTTATATTTATCAATCATTTGAGTTTCCCCTTCTGAGTATTGTTTCTTCAGATTCTTTGTTCTGTTTTCTATTGTGCTGTCTTATTCTTATTGATTAGACATAATTTTTATGTATTCTGGATACTAACCATTCATAAGTTTATGTATTACAGTAATTTTCTTCTAGTTTCTGACCAGATTATTGCATCATCTTTAGTGTCTTTTTTTAAGATTTTATTTATTTATTTGACACAGAGAGAGAGAGAGATCACAAGGAGGCAGAGAGGCAGGCAGAGGGAGAGGGGGAAGCAGGCTCCCTGCTGAGCAGAGAGCCCGATGTGGGCCTCGATCCCAGGACCCTGAGATCATGACCTGAGCCGAAGGCAGAGGCTTAACCCACTGAGCCACCCAGGTGCCCCTTTAGTGTCTTTTGATGAATCAAATTTCTAGTTTTAATGGGAGTCAAACTTATCATTTTTCTTCGTTGCTTGTACCTTGTTGTGTCTTGGTAAAAAACAAAACAAAACGCAACACCATCTTCCCCCAAAAGTCCATCCTTTTCTCACTTGTGTGTAATGAAACCAATGTCATTTATGAAGTTTCTACACATGTGTATCTGTGTACGTATATATATTTAAGACATAGGTTTGTTCTGAGACCTCCAATTCCAGCCCAACACTCTAGAGTTTCTTCTAGCCTGTCCTCAACAGTGAGAAACATGGCTCTCATTGTCTATAATATACTTAACTTTTTTTGCTTTCTTAGAATAAACACAAAGTAGTTTCAGTTGTTCACCCACTTGCATACAGTGCTGTTTTTAGCCTTATAACACGTAGTTGTGATAATGTGTTCCAAAGTTACTGTATTTTCTTCTTCCCCCTTTGCTTCAGTGTGAGTATGTTATTCATTCATAAAACAAAAACAAAAATGTATTCCATTTTGAGTTGCCCACATATCCCAGTTGATTTTCATTGTTTCTTTGTTTTAATGAGTATGTGATGTGTTGACTAGACTTGAACCATGAGAGCACATGAGGAAGTATACTTATAGAGGTGTTCACTCTCTTTGTCCCTTCTAGCCTACTCCCTTTCCTCATTCTTTCTACTTCATTCCCATCAACATCCTAGGAGGGGTGAGATTAGTGTTTTGTCCATTATCCTTGTTACAAAGGAACAGATATGTGTTTATTTCATGTTGTTCTTTCCTACTTGGAGGATAGCATATACCAGAAGTGATACTCTTTTGCTCCTTCTTTTTGTTTTTGTTTTGCCACATAGCAATGTCTTTTTTTGAAAGATTTTATTTATTTATTTGACAGAGAGCGAGATTGCAAGTAGTCAGAGAGGCAGGCAGAGAGAGAGGAGGAAGCAGGCTCCCTGCTGAGCAGGGAGCCCGATGCAGGGCTCGATCCCAGGACCCTGAGATCATGACTTGAGCTGAAGGCAGAGGCTTTAACCCACTGAGCCACCCAGGCGCCCCTTAGCAGTGTATTTTAGAACTCATTTCAAATAGGTGTGTATAAATCTTCATTCCATTTTTTTAAAAACTGCATAGAACTCCATTGCATGAAAGTATTATAACTTAAGAAATCACTCTCTCATAAATGGGCACTTAGGTGGTTCTTTACTATTTTTCAACTACAAACAATGCTGTAATGAACAAGATTATGTGTTGTTAAAAATGTATCTTCAAAGTAAAATCCCAGGGTGCCTGGGTGGCTCAGTGGGTTAAAGCCTCTGCCTTCAGCTCAGGTCATGATCTCAGGATCCTGGGATCGAGGCCCACATCGGGCTCTCTGCTCAGCAGAGAGCCTGCTTCCTCCTCTCTCTCTGCCTGCCTCTCAGCCTACTTGTGATCTCTCTCCCTCTGTGAAATAAATAAATAAATAAAAATCAAAAAAAAAAAAAAAGTAAAATCCCAGATGTGCAATTTCTAGGTCAAAAAGTAAGAACATACATAGTTTCGTTAGATTTTACCAAATCCTCCTACAAGAGATTTGCACCAGTTTGCATTCCCACCAGCAACAAAGGAGAGTAAATTCCAAATTTTTCCCAGTCAAATATATTCTCATATTTTTTCATTTCAGCAATCCAATGAGTAAAGTATGGTATCTCAAGGTTGTTTTAGTTTGCATTCCTCTAATTATAAGAAATCTTGAACAATTTTCATTTGTCTAAGGGCTATTTTTATATTTTTTGTAAGTTGTTGACATCCGATTTTTCTTTTGGGTTTTTGACCCTGATTCTGCATATTCAAAGAGTTCTTTACATATGAGGGATATTACCTTTTATCTGTGACACATGCACAAATCTTTTCCCCTGGTTCCCCTGGTTTGATAGTTGTTTTTTGACGACGTCTATGGTAGTTTTTACCCTTCAAACTTAACAAAAAATTTATACAGTCAAACTTTTTATTGCCTCTGTATTTTTAGTCATAGTTAGAGAGTCTTTCCCACACTACTGTTATAGAGAAATCCACTCATTTTTTTTCCCCCAGAACTTGTGTGGTTGGTTTTTCTTTTAAATTTAGACCCCTGATTCATTTGAAGTTTATTCCTGGGTATGACATGAGGTATAGATCTAATTGTATCTTTTCCAAATGGCTACCCAGCCTCCTTTATGAAAAGTCTGTCTTGGTCCCAATGATTTGAGATGCCACTTTATTGTATAGTAAATTTCCATCCATCCTCACTTCTATTTATGGGCTTCCTGTTCTGTCCTGCTGCTCTATGATCTATGGTCTATTCATATGGCCATGCCACACTGTTTAATTATACAAGCGTTGTAGTATGTTTCGATGTCTGATAGGTCTAGTCCCTGGCACAGATTTTCTTTTTTAGTATTTTCCTGGACATTCTTGCATGTTTGTTTTCCCACATAACCTTCAGTATCAATGTGTCTAACTCCATAAAACAAAGGCTTGTTTGTATCTCTAATGGGATTGCATCAATTAACTGAGAAGCAACATCTTTATAATGCTGAAGTACCCTTCAATCATGTGAGGTGCTTTCCATTTGCCTATTCTTATATCTTTCCAGAATAATTTTGTTTTCTTCCTCTAAGTTTTACATATTTTGATAACTTTATTGCTATGTATTCAATCTTCTTTGTTGCTAATGTAAATTGGGGTTTCTCTTCCATATTTTTTCTAGATACCATTTGTTTATATGAAAGTTATATGGGCTTGTCTGTTAATTTTATATTTTGCTACCTTACTGAAGGCTTTCACTGTCTGAGTCAGTTTATCATTGACCATTGATTTTCTAGAGCTTTCCAGTTATACTGTTGTATGGTGCAGAGATAGAGACAGTTTTACTTCTTTATCGAATCTTTGTCTCGGATTATTTTCTCTTCTTTAATTGCATTGACTAATACCACTAGTATAGTGTTGAATAGTAGTGGAAGTAGTGCACCTTCTTGCCTTTTTCCTGATTTATATGGAAATTCTCCTAGTGTTTCCACATTTAAATAAAATAATGGCTTTAGGACTATTATTTTTTTTTAATCATGTTAAGGTGTTTTATCATGTTAAGAAAGTGTCCTTCAGTTCATATCTTCTTGGTGCTGTTACCTGAAATGGGTATTAGATTTTGTCAAAGACATTTTTTTAAAGATTTTATTGAGAAAGAGAGAGCAGGGGAGGGACAGAAGGAGAAAGAGAATCTCAAGCAACTCCATGCTGAGTGTGGAACACAACACAGGGCTCGATCTCACAACCCTGAGATCATGACCTGAGCCGAAATCAAGAATTGGACGCTTAACCAACTGAGCCACCCAGGTGCCCTGTCAAAGGCTTTCTGAGCATCTATGGAGATAATCATATTTTTGCTCTTAGATCTATCAGTATAGATTTACAAATATTGAAAGAACTTTATATTATTAGAATAAATCCTAGTTAGTCATGGTATATTATTTTCTTTATGTGGTATTGGATCCTATTTGCTATTATTTTAGTGAATCCTTTTGTATCAATATACATTAAGTGATAACAGTCTGTAGTTTTCTTTTTCTTCTACTTTTTTGTTAGAGTCTTCATCAGGTTTAGATATCAAAATTAGGTTATACTCAATTTATTAAAAGAATGAGGAAGTTTTCCTTTATTTTTGTATTGGTATTTTGTACTAGTTTTCTCTCTGTTGCTGTCACAAATCATCACAAACTTCATGGGTTAAAATAATACAAACTTATCTAACAGTCCAGAGGTCCAAAGTGGGTCTCACTGACCTAAAACTGAGATATTGGCAGGCTGCATTCATTTCTGGAGGATCTCGGGGAAAATCCATTTTGTTGCCTTTGCTTGCTTCTGGAGACCACTCATGTTCCTTGGTTCATGGCTTCCTTCCATTTTCAAAGCCAACAGGGATCTAGTTTTTCTCTCATCACATCTCTCTGATGCTGACTGTCCTGCCTCCCTCTTCTCTTCCACATTTAAGGACTCTAGTAATTACATTGGCCCTTCTGGATAATTCAGGATAATCTCCCTACTTTAAGGTGAGCTGATTAGCGATCTTAATTCTACCTGCAACCTTAATTCTTCTTTGCCATGTATATGACATAGTCATAGGTCTTAGGGATTTAAATACAGACATCTTTTGGGGGAAGAGAGGCAATATTCTGCCTTCTGTAATCTTCAATGTTCTAGAACAGTATATAGAACACTGGAACTATCTGATTGTTGAAGGTTTGGTAGAAGACCAGGGCCCTGATGCTTTTTTTTGTGTGGCACTTCTTTAATAATTGTCTCTGTATCCTCTGTGGAAATTTGGTCCATTTAAATATTTTCTCTGTCTGATAGGCTCAATTTTGATAACCTAGATTTCTTTTTTTTTTTTAATTTTATTTTTATTATTTGCCCAAGGGGTACAGGTCTGTGAATCATCAGGCTTACATCTTTCACAGCATTCACCAAAGCACAAACCCTCCCCAATGTCCATAACCCATCCACCCTATCCCTACCCTCCCACCCCCCAGTAACCCTCAGTTTGTTTTGTGAGATTAGGAGTCTCTTATGGTTTGTCTCCTTCCCCATCCCATCTTGTTTCATTATTTTTCCCTCCCTACCCCCCACAACCCCCCACCCTGCCCCTCAAGTTCCTCATATCAGAGAGATCATATGATAATTGTCTTTCTCTGATTGACTTATTTCGCTCAGCATAATACCCTCCAGTTCCATCCATGTCGTTGCAAATGGCAAGATTTCGTTTCTTTTGATAGCTGCATAATATTCCATTGTATATATATACCACCTCTTCTTTATCCATTCATCTGTTGATGGACATCTAGGTTCTTTCCATAGTTTGGCTATTGTGGACATTGCTGCTATAAACATTCGGGTGCACGTGCCCCTGAGGAACACTACCTTTGTGTCTTTAGGATAAATACCCAGTAGTGCGATTGCTGGGTCGTAGGGTAGCTCCATTTTCAACTTTTTGAGGAATCTCCATACTGTTTTCCAGAGTGGCTGCACCAGTTTGCATTCCCACCAACAGTGTAGGAGGGTTCCCCTTTCTCCGCAACCTCGCCAACATCTGTCATTTCCTGACTTGTTGATTTTAGCCATTCTGACTGGTGTAAGGTGGTATCTCGCTGTGGTTTTAATTTGTATTTCTCTGATGCCGAGTGATGTTGAGCACTTTCTCATGTGTCTGTTGGCCATTTGGATGTCTTCTTTGGAGAAATGTCTGTTCATGTCTTCTGCCCATTTCTTGACTGGGTTATTTGTTTTATGGGTGTTGAGTTTGAGAAGCTCTTTATAGATTTTGGATACTAGTCCTTTATCTGATATGTCATTTGCAAATATCTTCTCCCATTCTGTCAGTTGTCTTTTGGATAACCTAGATTTCTTTAGAAAATTATAGATTTAGGGATGCCTGGGTGGCTCAGTCAGTTAAGCGTCTGCCTTCAGCTCAGGTTATGATCCCAGGATCCTGGAATCAAGTCCTGCATCAGTCTCCTTCCTCAACGAGAAGCCTGCTTCTTCCTCTGCCTGCCACTCCCCCTGCTGTGCTCTCTCTCTCTCTCTGACAAACAAAATCTTTAAAAAAAAANTCTTCCTCTGCCTGCCACTCCCCCTGCTGTGCTCTCTCTCTCTCTCTGACAAACAAAATCTTAAAAAAAAAAAGAAAGAAAATTATAGATTTAATGTAGAATTGCAAATGTATTTGTATATCGGTCTGCAACAAAGCCTCTATGTCTTTTAATTCTTGTTTCCATTCACTCTGTTATTTCTTATTCTATTTGTGCTTTCCCTCTATTTTTATCGTTCAGGTTAGTTAGTGGTTTGCTATTTTGTTCACTTTTCTCAATTAAGTGTACTAGTTTCCTGTTTTCTCTTTCATTAATTTCTGCTTTTGTCTTTATTATTTCCTTCTTAGTTCTTTTTATGTTGTTGTTGTTCTACTTTATTGTTGTTTGCTAGTTTTCTTTCAGCCAAGTATTTACATCTTTTCATTTACACCCTTTTATTTTTTACTTATGAAAGCATTTCCTGCTGTAAGTTTTTCTCCAAAAACTGCTTTAAATGTATCCCACGTGTTAGCGTTCTTGTTTTTTGTGATTAAAAAAAAACAAAACTCTTTGATTTCACTTTGTTTTTGATTTTCACTTTGTTTTCACTTTGTTTTATGTAAGAGTTGTCACATAGGAGGCTTTTTAAATTTTTCAGATGGATGAGCTTTTTGTTTTTAGTTGTGGTTAATGATTTCTATTTTTATTTTTGTGGTTAAGAATTCCTACTTTTACTGCATTGTGATCAGAGTTTTGTTTGTAATATTTTTGACTCATGGAACCTACTGACATTTTTTAATGATCTGTTTTTTTGAATGGTTCAAAAGCCCTTGATAAAAAGGTATGTTTACTTACATTATCAAAATATAAACTCCAGTATATATCTATAAGACCTACCTGATTATGTTTTATTTTGTTTTGTTTTGTTTGTCTACTTAATCTGTCTTGAACTAAGAGTGGTAAATCTCCTGCATAAATCTTGTTGCTGTGTTCTTTGGAGCATAGATATTCATAAGTATTATATCCTCATTGTACACTTGGCTTTCCACAATAAAAGGTACCCTTCTTCTTTGTGTTTAACACTTTCGGGCTTGAATTCTTACTTGTTGAACATCAGGATTGCTACTACTGCTTTCTTATTGTGTCCATTTTCCTGGAATACCTTCATCCATCCATTTATATTTTGCTCTTCTGAATCATTTTGTTTTATATATTTGGAGGAGATAGCATATAATTGGTCCTACATTGTAAGCAAAATTGAGGATCTTTTTGCTTTTAATTGGTAAATTTAGTCCATCACACTTACCAATATAGCTGATATGTTAGATCTCATTTCTATCATAATGTTTTATAATTGCATGTATTATGTTCTATTTTTTATTTCTTTTTCTAAAGATGTGTGTTCTTTGTTCTTTAATTTATGGCCTCCACAATTAGTTTAGTTGCCATCTATAACCATAGAAAGTTATTATAATAGTATTGACTATATACAATATACTGTACATTGCATCCCCATGAGTTATTATTTTGTAAATGGAAGTTTCTACTTCTTAATCCCCTTCACCTATTTTGCCCACATCTATTTTACCCCTCCACCCTCTGGTAACCACCAATTTGTTTCCTGTATCTCTGAGTCTGTTTCTATTTTGTTTTGTTTTATAGATTCCACATATAAGTGAAATCATACAATATTTGTCTTTTCTGTCTGACTTATTTCATTTAACATAAGGTCCGTTCATGTTGTTGCTTCTTTAATTTTTTAAAGATATTTATTTATTTGGAGAGAGAATGCATGGAACCATGTGAGCGGGCGGTGTGGAAGAAGGTAGGAGAGGGAGAGAGGATCTCAAGCAGACTCCATGCTGAGTGTGGAGCTCAACTCCGGGCCCCATCCCTTTCTGCTCAATCCCAAGATTATCACCTGAGCTGAAATCAAGAGTCTGACGCTGAACTGACGGAGCCACCCAGGTGCCCCCGTGGTTCTTTAATTTTAAAGAATAGAACTTAGGAACATTTTATTTTTGTTCTCATTGTTACCTTTGTACTTAAATCTTCTTGACTGTCCATAGTCCCTTTTCTTCTTAGGTAACAGCTGACGATCTGGTTTGCCATTTAAACCTAGATCCTTAACTCCCACCTATTGTCTACATGACAACCAATGAGCTTATTTTACTTTTGTTATTCTCTCTTCCACTCCCCTTACCAGTTTTTAATTGTATTATTTCTATCCGTTATGATGCATGGCATTTGTACTTCAGTCTTCCACCCTTGTTCTCAACATTGGATCTACAATCCTCTTTATAAATATTCACATCAGTTCTTTTGCTGAAAGTTTCCTAGTCACTTCTTTGTCTGATGAAGCTCATACTCTAGACTCTAGGCTATTCCTAAAGAAAGATTCATATCCTATGAGTTTCCAACTTTTCTATAGCCTCAATACTTGGACAATTTGACTTTGTAGAAAATCCTTGTTTCACATTTTTAAAAATTAAGTTGTTTTGTGTTTGTTTATTCCTTATTTATTTGTTTATAAGTTTTGAGACAGAGGGAGAGTGTTCATGGGCACAGACACACATTAGCAGGTGGGGAGGGGGTGCAGAGGAAAAGAGAGAGAGAGAGAGCTGGACCTCATAACCCTTAAATCATGACCTGCACTGAAATCAAGAGTTGAGCACTTAACCAAATGATTCACCCAGACATCCTTGTTAAATAATTTTATTTTCTTGGGCACCTTATGATTTAATCTTTATTTCTGAGATAATTACCTTCTCTTCCATTTTGAAATTCACTCTCTTTTTATTATTTCCTGTTCTTTGTCCATTTCTGTTCTTAGTGTGTGTATTTCTCATGTGAAATCTTTTCATATGTCCAAATGCTATTTTTGCATGTTGAATTCAGTTTTAAATATTCTTTTATAGTTTTTTTGNTCTCTTTTTATTATTTCCTGTTCTTTGTCCATTTCTGTTCTTAGTGTGTGTATTTCTCATGTAAAATCTTTTCATATGTCCAAATGCTATTTTTTGTATGTTGAATTCAGTTTTAAATGTTCTTTTATAGTTTTTTTCNTATAGTTTTTTTGTGCTTCATAGTTGTTTTCTTGGAGGCAATTTTAATCAGTGGAGGTAGTTTTGATCTTACTATGATTATTTGTAAGAAGTCTGTATTTGCTTATTCATTGCTTTCTGCTCATTTTTATAGTATTGGGCTCTTCTCGTAGTAATGCCCTCTTCCATCAGTGTAGCAGAGTACAAATTCTTGAATGGTTTGCAGGGAGTGAGTGGAGCCAGGGATTTGTCTTCTCTGACTTTTGAATGTACTTTATCTTGAAGGGCCCTAACTTCCCCCTAAATTTCTTCTCCCTTCATCACCTAATTGCCATAGGGTATTTCTCCTTCTGTTTGTACCTTTCTGCTTCTCCAGCAGCCCTTCATTGCAAAGACCCCCACTTGAGATTGCACACACCTTCAAGTTTCTTCTTGTTAGACCACATTTGGATCTAGGCATTCTGTATTTTTAAATTATGTCAAGAATGTGGTTTTTATGTATTCTATTTTTTCCTTCTTGTTACACCTTGTCAATTTTGAAGAAATGTTTGGAATNCCTTCATCACCTAATTGCCATAGGGTATTTCTCCTTCTGTTTGTACCTTTCTGCTTCTCCAGCAGCCCTTCATTGCAAAGACCCCCACTTGAGATCACACACACCTTCAAGTTTCTTCTTGTTAGACCACATTTGGATCTAGGCATTCTGTATTTTTAAATTATGTCGAGAATGTGGTTTTTATGTATTCTATTTTTTTCCTTCTTGTTACACCGTGTCAATTTTGAAGAAATGTTTGGAACTATGGACATGGATAGATTCTATTGTCTTTATTCTCTCTCTTTTTTATATCTCTACCATATCAGTAGAATGTGCCTCCTCCCTTTTCCTAAAGACATTATTTGTACCTTTTGCCTTTTTTTTTTGACTTGAGTCATTTTTCAGCCTTCATTCATTTATTCATTAACCCAATAAATATTTATTCAGTAGTACTACTGGTAGGCACCATTCCAAGTGGTGAATGCCACAGTGACAGAATGTCAAAATCCCAACCTGACTAGGAGTCCATTCTGGTAGAAGGAGATAAACAACAAACAAATAAACGTGTTATGGTAAGTGCCACAGAGAAGAAAAATATCAGGGGAAAAAAGGTGTAGGGTGTACTGGAGTAGATGAAAGTGTATTGTAAATGTACAATTNTTCATTAACCCAATAAATATTTATTCAGTAGTACTCCTGGTAGGCACCATTCCAAGTGGTGAATGCCACAGTGACAGAATGTCAAAATCCCAACCTGACTAGGAGTCCATTCTGATAGAAGGAGATAAACAACAAACAAATAAACGTGTTATGGTAAGTGCCACAGAGAAGAAAAAAATCAGGGAAAAAAGGTGTAGGGTGTACTGGAGTAGATGAAAGTGTATTGTAAATGTGCAATTAAGAAAAGTTAAGAAAAGGCTTACCGACAAGGTGACAGTGGTTAGGGAACAAGGTATGGCCATCTGGGGAAAGGGTTTTTCACGCGTAAGGATCAATGGGAACAAGAGGCCCAGCATGGGAAGAGACTTGACAAGTTGCTGGTACAGCAAGAAGGCCAGCATGGCTGGAGTGTGCTAACTGATGGGGTGAGGGCTGCATAATGAGATCAGAGAGGTAAGAGAAGGCCAATTTATGATGGGCCATTGAAAAGATTTTGGCTTTCATTCTGACTGAGAAGAGAAGACATTGGAGGATGGAGGATATGGAAGGAACATACTCTGACTTTCACTTCTAGTATTTCTTTTAGTTGAATTTGTTAAGAATAGACTGGACATAGGGGCAACAGTCGGCACAGAAACACCAAATGAGAGACTATTGCCATGATCCAAGTAAGATAAGATGGCAGCTTAACCAGGAGACTTAGAGCAGAGGAGTAGGAGATGGTCAGATTGTTGATCTATTTTTGAGGCCATTGGGACTGAGGATTACAGTTCTTCAAAGGTTTTAAATACCCTCCAGATGTTAGAGCAACAACTGTGTTGTTGCATATTAGCAGGGTCTCTGCATCCTGAATTTCTTCAACTTTACTAGGGTAAGTCCACTCAACCTTTCATGTATCTATTTAACACTTAGTGGTACTGACTGTGTCTCTGGCACTGTACTAAGTGCTAAGGATACAGTTGTATCTTTACAGGCAGATGCGGTCACTGCTTTCATGAAGCTGGTGACCTACTAGGAAGACAGCCATTTAACAGACGGGCTATTTAATTGCCTTGATGAGAAATGCTACAAAGGAAGAACAGAGGTTTCTCTGAGGACCTTAACCTGGTTGAGGGGAGGGAGGCCAGTCTTAACCAAATGTAAGAAGCCATGTGCTGAAATCAGTGACACATTTCTCCCTTTCCTGCAGTGGTCCCAGTCTATTCTTGGGGAGATTGCTGCTTCCCCACAGTAGAATTAGGAGGATTAGGGCACTGGAATGGATACTAGATGGGTCACAGATACCACTCCAGTGTCTGTATTCTTTTATCCTTTTTTTATAATGGCAGCTGCATTGTTGGTTCAGCTCTAGGTCTACTGGGATCAGCCTTCTCATCTAATGTGGGTCAGATAAACAGATGCACGTTGGGGCTTTGTCAACTACTTCCCATCTCTGTATCTGATTCAACCCATCAGTTATCCAATCATGTCCAACCTAGTTATCCAGCTAGTAAAGATCATTTTGAATTTCACTGCTCTTTGAAGGCTTCTCACTTCTTCTGAATATAATGCAGAAACTTAAGGAGGATGCCTCTCTTGTAGTCATCCTGCTCACTGACTTAACAGGAAAAAAAATAATAAGAATAAAATTACTTCCAAAGACTAACAGACTAGGAAAAAAGATTGTCTTACCTAAGTAGCAACCTTCCTACTTGGATATTACAGAGAAATGCCATTTTTATGGCTCTCTTTTTACAAGTCTCTAAGAACAGAACAGTATATATGTCGTTTGTTTCTTTTTTATTATTATTCATTTAATGTTCTAAATCCTGGGTATTACATCAAAGGTGTTTGAGAGCATCTTTTGTCTATATGCGGATGATCGTAACTCCCTATCATTTCCAGTTCAAGATTTCTGTTTTGTATTTTCCTTTTTCGGCCCAGTCCCACCGTATTAAATCTCTAGATGGATTGTGTTTGGTAAAAGCTACGCATATTTTCCTGGCAATCCCCTTTGCTATAATCCAGTGCAAGAACTCCAGCTCATATTTTAGATGCATGGGAAAAGGAGGGGCATAGACGGTGGAACCAAAATAAACAGATGGTTGCCTTGACAATCTGTAAGAGGCTCTTTCATGAGCATTTTTCATGGTTTTCTTTTGAAATAAACAGTGAGACAGTGAGACAGTTTCTACCTCGTTGACCTCCTACAAGCAGCCCCATGGCTTACAAACTGCACAAAATACGAAAATGCCTCTGCCAGGAAGCCACCTTTTTTGGTTTACTCCTGCAAGGTCCCATCCCGCATCACCCAGGAAATGTCTCTGGGACCTGTTGTCCAGGCAGATTGCTAGTGTTGTGGGTGTGAACGCAAGTGAGGCACAGCAAGGAGCCCGTGATATTTAGGGGAAGACAGATAGGAACAGTTACTAACACATGAAGCTGAATGTCATTAGCAAGAGCAAGTATACAGAATGACATGATGTCACAGAGAGGAGAAAATTCCCTGTAAATGGGAGGGTCGGGCAGAGGAGGGAAGGTGGCCAGATGGGGACAGGGGAGTCAAGTCCAAGCAGGAGACTTGAACCTGACAGGGGTGATCATGGGTGGGAGATGGGTAAAGAAGTCCAGCTTTCAGGAAGACAAACAGAAAGAATAAAATTGAACATTTTAACACTGACTTATACACATGGTTTCTGCTATGTCAGTTTAAAGTTATTTGTGCATGGGTTTGTAAATGTATGTTTAAAAAAAAAACTACAGTAGAGGCGCTTGTTCCAAGTTCTGAAAATATTTATTTCATAAATGTGTTTGAATTTCCTTTTATATTTTCATATGCTCAGATCCCTTATCTAGATTAAAACATAACACAAACTGGCAATTGTGTAGGGCTTACAGATAAAAAAAAATTGCCTTGCGCTCAACAAGTGCAACGCAATGAGTAAAACCCAACGGCTGAGGACATAAGCTAGGGAGTCAGATCTGGGTTGAAGACCGCACTCAATCATGTCCTAGTTTTTTGTTCTCCTGACAGGTTAGGTTGTGCAATCTTTGAGCCTCCATTTTCTTGTCTGCAAAATGTAGAGGATAATAGGGCTTACCTCACATTGCTTTGTGAGGGTTGTAGGAGTGGTTTATGCAAGCCCTAAGCACAGTGCCTGGCATCTGTTAATGATCAGTGAAGATTCATTATTGGCAAAAAAAAAGAGAGAGAGAGAGAATATAAAAGTCAAACTTCAAAAGCTCTAAAAATGAATGAAAAACATACATTTTCCCAGTTTTCTTAGGGCTTTGTTATAGTATGTAGTGACAATATTTTGCAAAAGTTTTTAAATTTATTTTTAATTTTAAGGGTAGTGTATGATTGTAATAAAAATTGAAACAATGTAGTTAAATAAAAATCTTGAGTAAAAAATGAAAAAATAAAAAATAAGTAAAATTTAAAAATTTTTAAAAATTAGTTATTGCTCCAAAACATAGAGCATTTATAAGGTTTTCTCTGGAGATATATACCAACAGATCTTCTAACTTTCCTAAGTGCTCATTCCTGTTCCAGTGTAAGAAAATATGCAAAGAATTAAAACCATCTCAAACTTTTAAAAATACTGAGAACCAAAATGTCCCAGATTTCATCAGCCTATGAGGTCACAGCTTCCTTTTATGCCAAATTACAGTAGTCTGAACTCCCATTCTGTATGTCTTCAAGAAGTTCAGTCTTTTTTTCAGATATTCAAACACTTTGGAGACTCCTTAGAAATTTTTATGGTGGAGAATACCTTCCTCCCTAGCCCTAGACTTGCTATCATGTGATAAGTCCAGTTTATCTCCCTCAAAGGAAGTTTCACTGAGCATTTTTCTACTTCTAAAGGCCCAAGGGAAGGAGCTGTCATTTCCTGGCCCCAGCCTAGGGCCACATCCTGATTTCTTCAATGACCTCTTCTAAGGACTTCTAAGGACTACAGTTTTGTCTGTAGGAGGGACCACCTCCTGCAAGGAAAATTTTACTCCTACCAGGTGGCCCTCGAAAGACAAAAAACAGGCCCTGGATTTTGGTATTTAATTCTCATTTCCAACTAGAAGGAACCGGGCTTCATGGAGGGGATGGCTGGTCCCAGATCTGAAAGAGGAAATATCCAAGGTGAGCCTAGAATACAGAAGGCGAGGAAGGTAGAGTTACCTCAAAAGAGCACAGGGACCAACAAGAAGGTGCTCTCATTGACCAGGGATGAAATAAACTGAACAAAATAAGCAAATGCAATCGACTAAGACACATTGTGTGTATTCACATAAAAACATGTTTATAATGATTTTGGAAAAATGAGAGAAAGAAAACAACCTCATTGGGTACTGTTGCAACACCAAGTCTTCCTTCAAAAAATTGGCACTTAAAAGGATTAAGCATTGATCCCATCTTTCCTGTAACAAGCTGTATTGTAGAGAACTGAAGTCATCCTAGTAGATGATGAAAAATTTTTTCCTTATGTAAAAATTCCAGCTAATAAATGCAGAAGGGTGATGGGATCAGAGCATCTTATTCTAAGACCCAGTGAAATAATCGATTCAGGAATAATCGCTAACAGATAAAACCACCAGAGGAAAGGTTGATGGGGAAATTTACAAGGAGGAGTGAGGCTGTCACATCTAATCCACTGTAGCTTCACTAAAAATGGCCAGCCAGACATCATGTGCTTCCTGATGATATAATATAGTACGCACACAACATCACAGCTGAGATATTGTTGCCCAAGTAAATGAAACCTGAATCTCATCCAGCCACAAGAACATTTCATTTCAGGGATCAAGGAACAAGGGAAATGGCATGACAAAGGAAGCAAAGAGGCAAAATCAAAATATGGGACATTCTAGAAGCCAGGCAACCCAGTTTCCGAGCAAGTCAATGGGGGGTAAGGGGGGCTGAGGGTTGAGAGGGAGGGTGGGGGAGGGCACTGAGGTTGACAAATGAGGTCTAAGAGACAACACCAAATGTAGTATGTGGACCTAATTTGAGTCCTGACTCAAGAAAACAAGCTGTAAAATAATTTGAGAAATCAGGAAAATTTTGTTACAAAGTAGTCATTAGATGCCAAGGTGTATTGTTTGGTGTTTGTTTGGTGTTTTAATGGCATTGTGATTATATAAAAATGTTCATAATTTTTAACAATGCATAATAAAGTGTGCACATTTTGCTTCAAAATAACTAAGAAAACCGAAGGGACACATGAAAATAAAGTGACAAAATCTCCATTGCTGAATTTGGGGAATGGAGGCATGGGGAAAAAAAAAGGAAAAAGGGGGAATAGAGGAAATGTGCCAAAATCTTGGCCACTGTTGAAACTAGAAATGGGTGTATGAACGTCCATTGTATTTATCCCTCCATTTTTTAATAGGTTTCCAACTTTTTAAAGTATTAGGAAAGAGACATGGCACAACTCTAGGACATTAGTGCATCTCAAAATCTGGGTCATTTTTTGCTGAGATCTTACCACACATGCCACCTCAGCAACACTGTGTAGGATGGGCTGGGCCACCCTGAGTCCCTTACTGCCTTCTGCACAAGAAGGGAAGCTGGAGAGCACTTGATGTCATGAGCACTGGGGGTTCTATGCAGCTGATGATCACTAAAATCTACCTCTGAAACCAAGAAAAAAGAAAATTTAGGCAGCTTTACAGAAATAACTTAAAAAACCCTAGGATACCAATGGGAAAAACTATAGATACATAATTCACAAAAAAGAAAATGCATATTGCTAATGTCAAGTTAGTCGCACAAAGAAATACAAATTAAGAAGTACAGTGGTTTTAAATATCTCCAATTAGTAAATGTTAAAAATAATAAGCTGTTGAATAAAAAAGGGGGGGGGAGCCGAATCCTGGCTTTCTTGTGCAACCTCCTAAATCCCCTCCCTAATCTCCCGTGGGCCACTGGGTGAGCAAGCACTCCCATGCATCATCCAAGAACAAGAAGTAATTTTCTAGTACAGTGCAGTCTACATTCTAATTGAGAAAGAAACAGTTTCCTAAGGTGCAGAAAGACAATTGTGCCAAAGAAGCCATGCTTTACATTACTGTGGGGAGAAGTACTTTAGGGTGGCTCTTCGTAGCTCCTCCCCGGGTCCTGCTGGTTCCTTCTACAGCAGGGGCTTTGCTCTACCGTGACTTGATCAAATAGGTACCTCTTGTGCAAGGACTGTCTGTCTCCAGGTAGAATGCAAGCCACCACTTTAAAAAAAAAAATTATAGTTGTGGTTAAATATTTACCATTTTAACCATTTCAGTGGACCTGAATTCCCGGGCATTCTGTACATTCATATTATATGCAACCAATCTCTAGGGTTCTTTTTATCTTGAAAATACCTGCCCCCTAGTCCCTAGCAACCACCATTCTACTTTCTGTCTTTATGGATTTGATGGCTATGGACTGGCTTACTTCACTTAATGTCCCCAAGTGTCACCCACGTAGTGGCACACATCAGAATTTCCTTTTTAAGGCTGAATCATATTCCACTTTATGGATAAACCACATCTTGTCCATTCATCAGTCAGTGGACACTTGGGTTGTTCCCACCTTTGGGGCTGCTGTGAATACGGGTGCACCAAGGCACTGCATCTTGCAATATAAAGGTCTTCTCCCGAGGTTTCAGAAGTCCCAGGAACAGCTCTCAGTCCAGGTTTCAGTTTAAGGTGGCATGAGCTTTTCTCCCTTTGAGAGGTGTGCCAGGCTCCCTGCTACTGAGAGCAAGCCTGTGTGAGAGGGAGGGAACCCTGTGCCTTTGACAAGACCCAACTTGGGCTCTGCTCACTGTCTTCCACCAGGACACTTTATATTCATACAATAAAAAATAAATTATTTTTTTAAAAAACCCATATGCTGGCAACAGGGTTAAAAAAAGTGGAAATTTGTTCCCTTCCCCCTATTTCCCATTCCCCAAGGGCAGGATGTTCTTCTATGAACAGTGTGCATATTCCCAGAAGCTTTCTTCTGGACATATACAAATGTGTCTATGTGTGTAGTTTGGCTTTGTGTTTTATAAAAGTTTATTTCCTCACTCAACAATGTTTCCATACGGTGGAAAGGTGTTGGATATCTAGGATGTTTCCCATTTTTATGCTGTTACAAATAGTGCTAAATGGAATATCCTTATGCATATATCCTTGTGTATTTACATGAGTAATATTGTAGGATAGATGTACATTTAAAATATTGATAGGAATTTAATTTAAATATATACATACATACAATTTTGGTAGATACAGCCATGTCGCCTTCCTAAACAATTGTGTTAAGTTGCCTGTTAGTTTTTTTTGTTTTGTTTTGTTGAGTATAGTTGATACACAAGTGGTTACCGGTTAGCTTTGAAGAAAGATTTGAGCTTATTTTTTCAAGTTTAGGGCACACATTTCAGTCTGTTTGTATTTGATCACCAAATATCCTTGTCCTCTCTCCAAGCAAATTGAAATAGCCTGTGCTCCTTAATTAAAGACAACTTGGAAGATCTCAAGTTAGTAAAATTATCTAATTTTTACAACTATTGTCTGCTCAAATTCTTAGGCAAATTTAAGGGGCCAAGAGGTAATTGTATATTTCTTCAGGTGGTTCATTGCAGGATTTCTTCTTTGAGTTATCAGGAAATACCAAGTTGACCTCATAAACATTTATTCGCCTCTTTTATTTTTAAGATTACATAAATATATATTTTCAATACCACATCTCGTTTGGGGAAAATAAAAACTTTGCCTCCATCTCCTTCTCTTTCTGATTTTTAACTGTTTGAAAAATTACTCATTGCCTAGAAAGATCAAGTCCCCCCAGGCTTTTATGCTAACAGGCCCAGCAGAAAGATCTGCCCCAAACCCCAATTTTAATTACTTAAGCCACTTGAATGGTTTGTGCGTGTCAGCCTCCGCAAGCGATTCCACAGTGATATCTCAATTACAAAGATACCATCAAATAAGGCAAATCTGTTCATGGCACACCGACTTGAAAATGAGCCATTGGTGGTCCCAGCAGCAAGCAGTGCTCTGAGGAGGAGTTCCATGGAGGAAAGACCATACACTTCAAGCCTGTAGATATTTGCACTTCTCGGGGACACAGCGAGCCAGCATTTGAGCAGAGCCCAGCGCCTCCGGGCGCCTTCCGCCGGGATCAGCCCAGAGTACCCCTGGACGACCAGGCTCTTCTTTTGTGCTTGCTGCGTCCTCTCCAGGCGTGTCTGCGGCGTGCAGGGGCGCGTCGGCTCGGCACTCGGGGGCGGGTGGGAGCGGCCGCGGCTCCCGGGAAGGGCGGGCGGCTGGCCGCCTGGGGAGCTGGCGCTGGGAAATGCTCGCTGCTTCTGCGACTATCGATTTGCCTCCCTCGGAGGATTCCAGGAGCAAAGTGACCCTCCCAGCCGCCTGTCCCTCCCTTCCCAGCTCCCGCCCTGCCCCTCCCCGCAGCAGGAGCCTAACGCGGCCGCGCTGCGCTCCTCCTCCCGTTCCTCCGGCTCCGGATTCCTGAAGTTATTAGGAGAAATAAGGTAGCCGAGGGGACCACATGGAAGTTGTGACAGCTCCCGGCGGCGCACCCCTCTCGCCCGAGCCATTACCTCGCCTTAGGAATTACCCGCTGACACGCTGAATGAAGGAGGGCCCCTTGCCAGCCAGCCTGCCGGGATGGGCCACTGCTGCTCCAAGCCTTATAACTGCCTTCAGTGCCTGGACAAGACGGTACTTTGCCTTCCCTCCCCCGCCCCCCCTCCTTTGAAAGAGCAGAGAGAAAGCCTGAGCCAGCCACCTCTGTCTCTCTTCCCTCGCATGTGCTTTGTTGGTGAGCCCGAGGCTGCCCTTACGGGTTCCAGTGTGCTGAACTGTGAGTGCCTTTTGCAGAAACATTCGGTCTCACCTACTCTGCAGTGCCTTACATAATTCTCTATTCCTACAGTCTCAAATGCAGCTGTTGCATTTGCCCGAAACAGCAGGGCTCTGCTCAAACATCTTGAAATCCAGACTGCCAAGAAATCCTTGGAATATTCCTATTGCAATTTTAATGTACCTGCGAAACCTAAGACATTCCGGTGGGGAGTTTAGATTAGCTAGACATGCTTCTCTTGGCCAACCGCTAACTTTGAAAGTTTGCCACTCTTTTTTTATAAACAACATCCATCCTTATAATTTATATTCTTAAGGTCAGAGAAGAAAGCACTGGCACTCTTGTCCTTGCTGTACTTCTTTGCATCACATAGGGTGAATGACATAGGGGTGAAACCTTAAGCAGCCTCAGAGTCCGAGGGTGTGTTCAAGTCTTCACTGGAAGGAAAATTCACAGCCAGGGACCTGAGAATAGAGCAGGAGCAAGTGAGAACTGTATGACAATTCCAACACAAAGCCTTTCTTTGCTTTTGACATTTGCCTGTGAGCTTACAGAGAGGTTGGGAGATGCTGTTAATTTCACTACTAGAAATACGTTGGCATGAAATCTCGTCTCTATGATTTTTTTTTCTCAGATGCATTTGGATTTCTCCAAGATGCATGAAATGGGACTTAATAAAGGGTTGAAATTGCCTCTTCTCTACCCACATGGGCATCAACTATATAGATAGCTTGAGGTATATTGTGTGACCAGGTGAAGGCAAATAAATAGCTTAATATAAAACTCATTACAAGGAGGTCACTTGGGAACATATTCGTTATCAGTTCTGTTTATGAACTTTGACCTAGGAAAATTACATGATATTTTAAAAGTTACCTGGTACTTTTATTCCAATAGGGGTAACTATTTCAATGGGTTTTGCTTTTACTTCTGTGAGTATGAACTAAAATATTTATATACACATTTATGAGCTTTTAACAAATAGAAATAAAAGACATTTGCACTCAATTATCTGCAAATTCAATATTGAAGTGATTAAGCCCTTTTTCAAGAGAAGTGGTCACAAAAAGGTGTTGAAGGAAGCTTTGTCATGGTAGTTATAATAAAAGGAAAGGATCTGCTGCATGTACAACAATATTATCATGTCCATATTCCTAAGTCATGGTACAAAAGTTTTAGAAATAGAAGCCATAATCCTCAGGCCTTCTTTGAGAAAATATAATTTGTGAATTATAAGTGAATATATAAGTGAATCCATCCTCCTTTTTTGTTTCAAATCAAGTTCTTGAAAATAATCATCCCTGTGTCATTCTTTAATTTGGATGTTTTGGAAGTCAGTTAAATAGTATGTCTTCTCTTCAGCAGTGTGATGTTTAAATTAACTTTTAATATTTTCACTTTGAAACTGCAAACTTAATTCAAATTATTCTTTCCTGTTGAAAACTTAAAAACTGCAACTGTCAACTTTCTCATATGTCTTGACTTTGGTTTGCCATAGTTCAGAACAGGGGAGGTTTTGATACTATAGATTCATAGGTGCTTATCTTAGGAATGAGGATTTTCTTTTTTAAAATTAAAAAAAGTCATTGCTTAATTTAGTCGACTGCTTGTAAGGATACCTTCACAGGCTATATGCCAAAATCATTTGTTTATTCAGGGGTTACCTACTGGGCCAGGCATTGGATGCTGAGGGTATATTAATGGGATTCCCCTCTGGTCTCTAGCTTCTTTAAATCCCAAGGTAAAATCCATCAGTCTGTTAATTAGCTCTAACAATCCCAGCATCTTGCTTCCTTTAGGCCAGCCTAATAAACCTTAAGAAAAAGAAACATTCCTCAGAACTTTATATAGGCACAAAATAAAAAACTTAATTTTGAGAACTCAATTTTTGAAATGTTAAAACATTTTAAATTAGAGTGCAGCTTAAAGACGTTCTGTAAAGAGTCATAGGACAATTATAGATAGTTTTAAGTAATAGTTTCAGAGATGAGGCAAAGAAATATAAACGTGAAGATGCTTCTTTCACATTTGTTTACTGGGAGAAACTATAGAATCTTGCCTGAATATAAAATAAATAAAAATGTGTTAAATGAACGAATGGTTTTTTAAAGCTAATTGTGCTTTATGTATTTTCAGCTTTTCAGAAAACCTGTTTATTGATGATATTTATTGCTGGTTTACAGTATTTACAAGATTTATTGCTCAGTTATTATGTGGGCTGTCAAAGAATTCTCAGAAGGGCACAGACTGCCCTGTGGAGTTTACCAGTTTTCCGGCGGGTTGTATTGCCATCTTTCCCAGAGAAATTACAAGCTGGGTAGACAACAATAACACATGTGACCAATTAACACATTAGTAGAAGACTGGAGGATGAAAGTCATGTGATACTGACCATACCTGTTTGTGGAATCTAGTGAAAGGAGAAATCCATGCTGGAATTTGGGCAAGGTTTTTTGGAAAAAATGGACCATGAACTGCACTTTGAGGAATGGGGTGGAGTTTTAATGAACTGTGTGAGGAACAGGAATGTAATTCTAAGCAAGGAGTGCATGAGTCAAGGTACTTTAGCCCCGTTTGATGAAAGATGAGAATAAACACAGTGGGAAACCCAAGCACACAGGGAGTGTGGGGAAATATTTTCCAGGCTGAAAGCCAGACACAAGTTTTTTAACTTGAGTTATAAGCAGTAGAAATCCATCTTGGGATTTTAAACAGAGAGGCAATCTGTAGAAAGATTCATTCTATAGGTATTTTGAAAGGAAAGGTGTGACCAGGGAAGGCCACTGGGACACGCAGATGGATTTCAAAGTCTGGGTCCAGAATCCAGCCAGCACCTCTGCACCCATAGAAACTCTTTACCCTTAGCCTTCCAGACTTGATCATTTTTAGGAGCATTGAGCTATTTAGAGAAATAAACTCGATGTAAACTAGAGTGCCAACTCGTTTTTTTAACAATAAGAAATGGTCACTGACAAGCAAACAAATGATTATAAGCCTGAGGAACATGTATTTCATTTTAGAGTCAAAAGTCCAGCTTCATAAGAAGCTTTGATGAAAATGAAATACAAGCCAGCAAGTTATGGTCTTTAGGCATTCAGTGGCCTCAGAGCCTATGTGTCCATGTCCCATCACCCCTCCAGGTGAAATGTACTTGGGAAGGCTATATGATTGTCACCTGCCTTGGTGACGGCCTTTTCCAAGCTCCTTTTGCTCCCTCCACAAATCACCTTGTCTTGCTGGCTTAGGTACTGTCCTATCCCCTTGGGGGTTACTTTGCATATCTCCACCCTAACCTTATATGTGTTGATTATTGCAAAGGCTGGTCTTATTTACCTTTCCTCTAAATTGTTGGTAGGGGTGGGGTTGAAGAAGGCACCTCACTGTTCTTCCCAGGCATCTGGTACCTGACAGTAATAAATTTGGGAAGGTGATAAGATAAAATCCAAGAAGGTCAAGAAACTTCTGTATTGACACATAAATGGATTAAAAATCATGTCACTGGCTCATTTTCCTTTCTTTTGCTTTCTCTGAGATCCAGAAAGTCCCAGCATTATTTCTTTGGGTTCACATTTCTTCACGTCAGGCCCCGTAAGACTCTGTCCTTTCTAGTTGTTGATTAGTAATCCAGGTGGGGTATGGCATTGCCTTGTTAAGTACAGCGTCTTAGGAAGCTAGATGTTTTGTGATCACCAATACACGGGAAAAAGGCTAGGGCAATGCACCCTAAGTTTAGTCTTTCTGATTTCTTTTAAAACAAGATGTGGTTTTGCTCATTTTTCACACAAGTAGACACTGACATGTAATTAAGAATATTAAATGTGAGTGATACTTTCCCTTGACCAGTCTATATTAAATTTTATTGCAGAGTAGAGAAGCAGTTACAAAAATACAGTGCCCTGTGTTAATTATATGTGAAAGAAATAATACTTATTGACTAAGTCAAAGCAGGGCATCAGTGCTGCCTTAAAGCCATAATAACTGAAATGAAAAACAAAAGGTCAGTCCACCTCCCAAAGGAATTTTCCACAGAGCCATATTATGAATCTGGCGAATCTTCCCAGTATCAATATTGAAAATGAATGCAGCGTTCACAAAAGGTGGTATGAAAACAACACTGAAGACTTATGCAGTTCTGTTGATGTCACCTTGTGGCTGGTTCATCTTGAAATACGAAAGAAAATATTTCCCTAGAAAAACAAAGTTCTGCCATGTAGAGTTAAACCCTAACCTGAACTCATGGAGCCATGGGTGAAAACCAGTATTGTTTCTGGGAAGAATGAAAAACTCCTTAACCTCTTTGTAATTTCACGTGTATGTACATCACTTTGAATTTCAGAAATTCACAATGAAAAGGATCTGGAAGTTTCTTCAAATAGCAGAATTTTATAGATGTCTTATTTAATTCCCTGTATGGTTCTTTTGTTTGGCCTGTGAAAAGGTGCCCCGCTTGCATAGTTGAATTGGTTTTATCTACATTGACTCCAGGGCAGGCTAAAAAGATAGGAAAACTGAGAAATTAGTTGGGAGTCTGTGGAATAATACATGTATTTATTTTTTAATTTGTGTGTGTGTGTGTGTGTGTGTGTGTGTGTGTGTGTATCCCTCTTTTAAAAAAAAAAAAAATCTGCCGGGGAAGAGACAGCTGATCCAAACACTCAGAACTGCAGTGAATTTTATGAAATTGTCATCAGTCCCCTTGTAGCTGATCAAGAACTCCTTCAGCGAGAATCACAGAGCAGAGGCAGGAACAAGACAAGAAAAAGAGAAGGACCCATATGATAGGGGTGACGCGGGTTCCCAGAAAGAGCCTCTGGGGCTGTTTTGTGTCAGGATCCTCCTGGCTTTCACCCGGGGGGCTCCCACATTCTTCCTGCGTGTTCATCCTCAGGCTCAGGAACTCTCCAGAGACAGCCCCGCGGGCTTGACTTCTATTGCAGTCTTTTATAATTGCATCTTCACTTACTGACCCTGTGGAGACTCTTCAACTCCTTGAAGGCAGAAATATCCTGCCTGGTATGTCTTCCTGGCACATAGTAGGCAGTGAGTAAATCCGTGCTGTTTTGTATGAATTCCCTATTTCTGGATTGACTAGTTGGAGTAATGACACCTCACGTTCCCCCAACGTTCAGCTTTAATAAGAAGCAGAGTGTTCTGTTGGTTTCTGATTCAAGGAGGAGTTTAGGTGGTGGATGCCCAAGGGTAGAATCGCATGGGCAATGCTAACAAAGAGGGACATTTTCACTTCTTGTTACCACCAAGTTCACTTGGGTAACATCAGCCACCTGAACGGATAACTCCTGTTGACTGAGCACGTTAAAGTAACAGCGTGTGGTAGGCTGGCTTGCGGCTTGGCCACACATCCAGTTACTTGAAGCTAGTGGAGTGATTAGCAGGTTGTATGCTTTGCCTGGCTTGTGTCACTAGGAAAGATTGAAGGCAGCACTCCCCACAGAGTCCGTGAGCACCTTTGCAAGGAGACCCACATGTGAGAAGAAATGTAGGCTTTGCTGTAGTCGACTTGCAGTGGTCTATTCCAGGCTAGAGGTAGAGGGGGAGAGTTGGATGTTTTATGGGGCTAGCTCATCTCAGATCCCATCTGTGAATACAGCCTACCACACTAAAGAGAATAGAAAACTCAGTGTGCAACAGAGAGGTACGTGACCAAATTAAAGAGGTGGCTAAGAAGACACAGCTGTTGGTATGGGGCTTAGATGAATGTTCCCCAAGGGTCCATTTCCAGTTAAGCCTGTCCTAGAGTAAACAGTAATTGTAGAGGAATGGCCTTTTAGACTTGGCGATTTCTGGACAGTATCACTGGGATAGTTTGGATGGTTAATACTGAGTTCTATTTTTAGACCTTTGGAGTGAAAGCAGGAGCTCATGTGCTTGGCACCAGTTAGGAATTTTCCACTCATTCCCCATGTAGGGAAGCACTGATCTCACACTGGGCCGTCGGAGGAGGCCTTGCTCATATTTCAGTCATCCCGCCATGTCATCACGCTGGACTGGCTTAGGTTGGGGAGCGAAGGGGAGCTGTGGCATCAGATCCTTTCAGGGAGAGTCTTTGGGGCAGCCTTCCTCCTGGGTACTCAACAGAGACTATGGGCCTTGCAAGATCACTGCTGGAATCTGTTGAGCCAATGATGAATGGAAGGGTAACTTAGAGGCAGGTGGAGAGAATGGGATGTTTCTTGAGGTTCCCTTCTTGCCATCGGGAGGGGAGTTCCTACAGTCCTCATTGTTGACTCACTCCATCACAGGGCAGCACTACATCATTCTGTGGGAAACAAAAAGTGACTTCACTGATGCAGAAAATTCATAAATTAGAAGAGTTGGTATCATTTCAAAAACAAGCACTCAGGAAGGAAGGACTGTCGCCAATCCACACAGGCTGGCCTGAGCGAGTGGCACTGGGCTGAGCCAGCATCTTCAGGAGGAATGTATTAGCAGGCCACCAGAAGGGCTTAGGGACAGCTGATGGGAAAAGCAGAACAGCTACCCTATCAGGAGTTACAGCCCCCGGTACGCTGTACTAGACAGGTACTGGCATGCGGCCAACAAATCAATACCATGGACATGTGTTGGTAGTTCCAGCAGTAGGATGGGTGTGAATGCAGCCAAGGAATTTTTTTTCTTAAAGTAGTCAGGAGCTGACACTGACTCGCTCAAAGTTAGATATGAAAACTCTGTGTTCATATCCCATCTGAGGATCCATGCAATTTGGACCTTGGTGCTGTGTCTATATAAGCATGGGTAGGAGGAGCCTTCCCAGGGTGTTAGTGCTTGGCGAAGAGTGTGGTCTCTGGCTTCACCGGTTCCTCACCAGTCATGCAGGGGCTGGTGGCTTAGCCATGGAATCCCAGTTGCATCCTTCACACAGGGAAATAGAACGCAGGACCCACTTGACAGCATTTGGAGGACTAAGCGAGGTGAAGTTCTTACCCAGCGCTGTGCCTGGCACAGGTAAAGTGTTTGGAAAGGTTCCCACTAATATTAGTGTAGTAATTAGCCAGACCTTATGAGAGTTTAGCTATTCTCCTTGACATTGACGTCTTCAGGTTTGTTTTTAGTCTTTGGTGGCTGATCAGTCCTTCCTCAGTATGCCGCTTGATGACTCTACCTTGAAACCGGTTGGTATTAGAGCCTACGCTTGCTTAAGTTTAGCGAAGCAGGTGGGGTCGGGTTATCTTCCTTCAGTCTTCCCCCTCGCTGCCTCCCAGAATGGAGAGGGTGCAGGATCTGTAGTCTCCCCTGTCCCCTGCATATTTCCCCTTCCGTCTCTTCTCTTCCCATCTGCTCCCTCTCTGTTCTTGCCTCTTATATTATGCTGGTGTGTTTTTCCTAAAGCAAAGATGGCTGGGGCAGGCCTGGCTAGCAGTATCAGCATTCGCTTTTCATCAAAGTGACTCAAGTCTGAAGGTCACCCTCAACCTCTACCATCATCAGCACTGTCTCCAGCTGAGGTCTGTCCTCCTTACTGGACCTCTCAGCCACTCCTTCCCCAAATGTCTTATTTTCCTGTGGCTGCAAAGTATAGAGGGATCTATGGTAATTTGGGAGATAGCTGGGCAGGACACTGTGAACACCTACCCAGGGCTGCTTTCCCGGGGGCCAGGTGGGGGGCCGGTGCTTGCTACTGTGGGGAGCTGAGGGAAGTGTTGGCTCGCATGAGAGCGTTAGAAATTAGAGTTGGTTTGTTATGTTTTAAGGTCTGGTTGTTCACTGCCCAATCTCATCTAAGTCTGTATCTTTCAGCAGCCTCACTGTGAATACTTTAATAATGCTATTTTGGGACTGAAGTACAGTACAGTTAACCCTTGAAGAACGAAGGGATTAGGGATACTGACCCCCTTCACAGCCGAAAATCTGCATATATTGACTCCCCAAAAACTTAACGAGTAATAACCCACTGTCGACCAGAAGCCTTACTGATAATGGTTGATTAACACATATTTTGTATGTTATATGTATTAGATAACAACATTCTTACAATAAACTAGGGAAAATAAAATATTATTTAAAAAATCATGAGAAAGGGGCACCCAGGTGGCTCAGTTGGTTGAGTGTCCAACTCTTGATTTCTGCTCAGGTCTTGATCTCAGGTCATGAGATCAAGCCCTTTCTTGGGCTCTGCACTCAGCAGGAAGTCTGCTTGAGGATTCTGTCTCTCTCCCTGTACCCTTCTGCCCCCCTACCCCCGGACACGTGCACGATTTCTCCCTCTCTCTCTCTCAAATAAATAAATAAATCTTTTTTTAAAAAAGGTTAAAAATAAATAAACGAAAATAAAAATCACAAGGAAGAGAAAATACACATGGACAGTACTGTACTATATTTATCAGAAAAATTTCAAGTGGAAAAGTGAACGCACCAAGCAGTTCAAACCCGTGTTGTTCAATGGTCGGCTCTATTTCTGTTCTCTGGTTGTGCTTAGGACCTGGGGATTAAAAATTATTTTTTTTAAGATTTCTTTTTTAAGTAATCTCTACACCCAACACAGGGCTCGAACTCACAACCCCAAGATCAAGAGTAGCATGCTCTACCACCTGAACCATCTAGGCATCCTGAAAAATTGTTCTTGATAGTAGAAGCAAGTTAATTTTTTCACTAGTTTATGATTATTTCAGGTACAGAGAAGATTAGCATGGCCCCGAGCAAGGATGACATGCAAATCCGTGACGCATTTTACATTTGAAAAAAAGAAAAAAGATTATTTCAGGGTAAATACTGAAATTTACCCTCTCTGGAATACCAGATTTTCTTAATTTGTAGTAACAAGTTGAATGTCAGCCAGCCACATGATGCTGTGTTAGAATAAGCATAGAAAATGTCTGATTGAACTCTTTCCCTGTTAATCAGACTTCAAACTTAGAGTAGAATCAGGGCAGAGCCAAGAAGGTTTTTTGTTTTTGTTTTCGTTTTTGTTTTTCAAAGAGAGAGCATGAGTTGGGGGAGGAGCATGAGGGAGAGGGACAGGCTCTGCACTGAGTGTGGAGCCCCACGGAAGGCTTGATCCCAGGACCCTGAGATCATGACCTCAGCCGAAATCAAGAGTCGGATGCTTAACCGACTGAGCCACCCAGGAACCCCAAGAAGGTATTTTAAAAAGCAAACCAAAACAAAAAGCAGAGCATAAGAATACACCCATTCTAAACACATTTGGACCCTTAAAATGGACAAGCCTCTAGTATCTATAGGATATTATCCAGTTGCAAATGAAATGAAAGGAAAACAACAGAGTTAGTATAACAACTAACATTTATACAGAGCTTGCTAAGTGTCAGGCAACCTTCTAACTACTTTACGTATATTAATTTCTTCAACCCTCATAATGACGCTATGTGGTGAGCATGACACAGAGGCAGCATCGTTCAGTGATTAGGAAAACATCTACTCTCAGGTGTAATTACTAGCCCTCAAATTCAGGAAAGGCAAAGATACTGTGGGCTGAGATGGAAGGAAGGAGCCTTCATGAATAAAATGAGGGTCCTCTGTCCTTCAAAGGATATATTATTGCTACATTATTCTTAAAGAAAAAAAAGCATAAGCTAAGAATCATTGATGCCTGCGACTATAGTGGCTCTCAGTTTATTACACAAATAGAGTTTTACTTAGGTATTGTGACATTATGATGTTGCATAGCAAACACCCTTGGATGACCTGGGACCGTCCATCCCATTGACCCAACGTAGCACATGTGTTACCCGGATGTAGACACAGCAGCCACAGTCACAAGATTGTGCGCACTGCTGATTTCCACTGGACACAGGTTCTTTGGAGGGTCTGCAGTCGGAGTCGAAGGAGGTTAAGAAAGAAAGACCCTGATGATATTCATGCTAGATATCTGGTACACATTTTAGCTTCACTTCCCTTTGGGGAAATGTTTGTTCTGGGACCACATTCTACAGAAGGAAGAGACTTTCTGTGAAGACCTACATTTTTGGTATCTCTAACGTGAAGAGGATTTATATAGCACACCTTTCCTCGTTATTATTAGTAACAATGAAAGCATAACACATGTCACTATTTCTGGTGACACCTTAACCCAGATTACAAATTCAGTGTATCTTCAGGGACTCCTGTTTTATGTCAGGGAAGACATAAGATCTGAAAACAACTTAGCAGTCATTTAATTACAAATGGTGTCCTTTACACCGAAGAGCATTTCAAGTGGGACTTCTCTTGCTCCTAGTGCTGCAGGTAGTGCAACAAAATCTTGGATACCTTGAATGTTGGTGTTGGTCTCCTTACAAAGAAAACTATTTCATGTTAAGTTTTCTGTTCATTATTAGGTAGCCGACAATGTATCTATGGACAAAAGGGTAAGTGTAAGGGGACAGATGGTAAAATAAGCATTTTCCCTTCGGAGAAGTATGGCATGGATGTCTTCATGGTCAAAAATCTCCTACTAGCGGTAACGATTAACAGGATATAATAATACCTACCAGGTGATTACTGTGCAGGGTGTAGGCTCACAAAATATTGTAGGACGATGTATACAAGTGGACAATACAGAGAAAAGCACAACCAGGGGTATTATGATTACATTGCAAGCTTTGCGATTTGAATGTGTTACAAATGAATGAGTCAGACTCTGCTCTGTGATTTTTTTCCTATGCTTATATAATGAGAAAATTATCTCCTTAAGGGCTAGACTTATAAATATTTGCCTAATATGATGCATTAATGAAAAATGTGAAAGTGCTTATCTAGCATAAAACTAGGGGACTCTCGGTATCCATTTTGTCTTCGCAGAATGAAAGTGCCCTTGTGAAAGAAAAAGAGCTGTCAATCGAACTTGCAAACATCAGGGATGAAGTTGGTAAGTAGGGCATTGACAATGAGGAGCTTACAGACTGTCTTTTCCTGATACCTGTGAATGTGTGTAACAAAAGCAATCATGTCTCCCGTAATCAGCCAGGGAAGGGCTGCCTGAAACATGAAGCGTCTTCCCCAGCCCAGCGGTGGGTTGTGGAAGCCTTGCAGGAAGCCGTAATTTTTACATCTCTGTTGTTATAGAGGCAGCTTCATAAACAGTTCACAGTGGAACTAATCTGGCCTCGACTCTGCTCTTTGCAGATGGCAGCACGCACATCTGTCTGCGTGATGTGCTGGGAGCAGCACCCCTCCAACTAGGTACCCCGGGGCAGGCACAGCTCCAAAGGAAGCAGCAGAGCTTTGCTGGGTAACATGAGGTGCTCTCTGCAGTCTACTCTGCAGATATTCCAACGCTTCCTGCTACCTTGCTCTGAAACAAGCTTTGATATAGAATGAGACCAGAAATATAAGTCTGGACAGATTAAACATGCTAGCGTTCATGTCGAAACTCCTAGTCTTTGTCTAACTTATGGAATAGCTCACTCTGAACCAGAAGAGACCTTGCAGATGACAGGATGATCCCCAGACCAGGGGTGGCCAAGAGATGGATGGGCTTTCACCGCTAAGCCAAAGAGCAGATCAAGTATTTTCCATGTTCCGATTTTTTTTCAAGATTTTATTTATGTATTTGACAGAGAGAGAGAGAGCACAAGTGGGCAGAGCAGCAGGCAGAAGGAGAAGCAGACTCCCTGCTCAACAGAGAGCCCCCCCCCAACACGGAACTCAATCCCAGGACCCTGGAACCATGACCTGAGCCACCCAGGTGCCCCTCCATGTTCCAATTTCTTGATCCCATTTGTCTCTTGGGAATGTGTACCTCTGTCTCCCCAGGAATCAGTCAGCAATGGTGAAATTAGGATGGACTTTTCCCCTTGGCCTGCTCTCTTCTCTTTACAGGGAACACTTCACCCCAATCCCGTGTGGTCCTGCAGGCAGCCCGCCAAGCGCAGGTGTGGCTCCCTTCACGAGTGAAGGGACGTGAACAGTCCCAGCCATCCTTGGTGGGTGGCACTGCACCTTTTTCTTCAGGCCAGCCATGCAAATAGCCCTTGAATCTGAAGGCCAGACTTCCCTGGAGAACGCAGGCCCGAGATGTGCAGTGGACCCCACAGTGATTTCCAAACACAGTTTCCCCTCCTCCCCTCCCCTTTATTTTTCCCCTTTTTTAAAATTGAGGGTTTTTTCTTCACTGTGAGTTTCATGACTTCTTTTGTCATTGGGATAGGTCAACGATGGGCTTTTCTCCCTTCTGGGGAGAGCAGGCCCGTGTGGGAAAGCCATAAAGACCAGTTCCTCCTTCCCAGTCTCGCCTGTGTGTGATCCCAAGCAGGGGGACTGCCCAGTTGCCGGGACCCCCACCCCTGGCCATCCCCTGACCAGGAGCCTCCATGCCTGAGCCCGGATGTAGGTTTCCTGAGGGAGGCCTGAGGAGCAGAGTGGAGTTTGTGAGAGGGGCTCCCGGAAAGGCAAAGGCCACGAGTGGGTCTGTTTCTCAAATGAGTTTTTAGATTGTCTGAGACTTAGTGGTTCTGAGCATTGGCTTTGCAGGCCAATGACTCAAGTTCAGGTAGTGCAAGTTGGCTAACCTCTCCATCCCCTCAGGTTCCCCTTCCTAAAAAGGAAAGTCGATTAAAGAGGAAAATGCTGATGAAGCAGGCTGTGAAGGAGATTCCCCTATTAGTTGTGTAGCACCTTGAATCTGAAAATAGAGGACAAAATCTTCCACGGTCACCTGAATTTCTCCCCAGAGGGATGTCTGCACCCCCACGGATAAGCTTTGGGTCTGGGGTGTGCACCCTGATCCGACCAGATGAGATGTGTCCAATCCAATGCTGCTTCCCTCTGTCCTTTCCCGAAGCTTCTGAAGGAAGCAGGAACATGCAGGGATTACACTGAGTTTTTGTATTTCAGTCTTATTTGATGTCTGCATTAGTGCTAAGAATAGAACCAGAAATCATCTGCCAAATGGATCAACGGTGGGGTGAGATGGGGGTGGGGGACGTGCAGAGGCTTTGGCAGCAGCAGGGCCTGGACCATTGCACCCAGCACTTAGCCCAGTGAATGCTTTAGCAGCGACTTCCTTAGCCACTGCAGACCCTGCGTTTCTGGGAGAAGACAGACAGTGCAGTGTGGGAGCTACTGTGAACTCTAAAGTCTGCGAGTTCTCAGATCTTGGCCAGCAAGGAACACCCCCAAAGGGAAAAGGGAATTCAGCTTATAAAATTGATTTTAGAATGGTCATCTAGAAAGAGAGATGGGCAATCCTGTCTCCTTACCAGCAGCCCTACCCTTCTGTAGGCCCCTGTCCGCGGAGTCAGATGGGGGCCACTGGAGTGGGGGATCATGGTGTGCCATGAGGGGCAGCAAGGGGGAGACTGGGGGAAGCTGGAATTTCCACATGTTGTGAATTCAGACACGGAAGAGGAAGAAGCAGCAAACAATCAGAATGGTTTAGAAGCATTTACTGCAGATCCCAGAACAGGCCTGTCCTGTGCCCCAGATCTAAACATTCCTGCTCAAACTTGTCATATTTGAACCCTGAATTCCACCAGTATCTCTCCGTAAGTACACATCAGTTGTTTACATCCTTGGTGGGAATAAATGCGATCAAAGGCTTTTGGTATCTAGCCAGAATTAGCTTAACTGGGGGCTTCTCAGCTCGGGGGCATATAAGAATCACCTGCAGTGCTTTTTTAAAGTAACGGGTCCCAAGACCTCTAAGGCAACAGATTCAAAATATTTGAGAATGGGGCCTAGGTTTTTTTTTTAATTCCCAGATGTTTATGAAGTACAGTGAAATTTGAGAACCAGTGAACTACATTAAAGGAATGAGGATTTTGATTTGGGTCAGAGACAAAGGGGGGGCAGTAGGGAATTTGGGGTAGTCCTGGGAGGGTGGGGCTCCCCCAGTGGAGGGCTTTGGGCAGCAGGAGAGCCTAGGGAGAGAAGCCCCGGTGGGAGGGGAAAGGGTACAGAAAGGAAAGGTGCAGAGGATAAATTCCACCTGCTCTGAATTTATACATAGAGTTGGCCTGAGTCCCAGAAAAAGGAAAGGAATATTCTCCTCCTTTCTTCACCTTGGCCTGTCAGGCTAGGGCTGTTGTCTCTGAATCCCCTCCTGGCTAGGTTCGATGGGCTTTTGGGAACCAACCACAGAAACTAATCCCCTGGTGTGTTTACTGACACACTTCACATTTACAGTACTTTCCCAATTGTGACATGTCTGGCGGAGCTACAACAGAATCTTCTAGAAGGTGTATATTTTGAATAGTGCCCCGATCAGAGGTTTTGATGTTTGTTATCCCACACTGGTGGAGAATCCTGATTATAATCATTTTTTAAGTAGGATTTGCTGGCACTTGATTTATGTAAACTTTGAGAACATCTCCTAATGAGTGATGTTTTTTGACATCAGGTGTGTAGGAGATTTTTCCACCCAAACAACCAAGCCTCTGATACCAGCTAGATGTCCAACAACTGAATTCAATTCTAACACTAACTTTCCAGAGTTAGGGCAGCCCCACAGGTTAAGGACCAGTCTCACAAGACTCACCCCCCTCTGGATGCTGGTCACATACTCCAGGGGCCACCTGTACTTCTAAAACTGGCTTCAAATCCGGGGGTTCCCACAACCCCCTTCTCAAGTCCAGTAATTCACCAGAATGACTTATAGAACTCAGGAAAACACTTGACCTGCATGTATTAGAAAGGACACAACGCAGGAAGAGCCAAATGTAGACTTGTGTAGTTGTGTAGGACGAGTATTTGGGGCCTGGGGCTAGAGGGTCCAGGAGCTTCCATGTCCTCTCCAGATTGGTTACTCTGCCAGCTCCTTGATGTGTTGGCCAGCCTGGAGCCCTCAAGATCCTCTGTTCAAGGGTGTTTATAACCCAGTCTCCAGCTTCCCTTCTCCCTGGTTGGGTTATTGAACACCTAGGATGCAAAAAGCACAGGCCAGGCAGGGTCACCGTAGATGGTGGGGTCATTTGGACGCTGCAAATGGCGCTGCAAATGCAGCACAGCATCCGTCTTCACAAAGAATGACGTGCATCCACATTTCAGCCACTTACCAAGCCCTGTGCCTGGGAGCGGGGCCACTGCCACCAGAGGAAACATGAGGGCTAGATTTGCACAAAGGCAACATGAGGGCTACCTGTGACCTAGTGCTATGTACTAGTCCGTGGCAACTATGACTCACTCGTGTCCTCGGGGAGCTTACAATCAAAGCTCCACGGAAGAGGGTCTGTCTGAGATGGACTTTGCAGGATGACTAGGATTTGGATAGATGCCTCTAGGAAGGGAAAAAGCACAATTTCTGAGCACCTACTGATCCCTGCTGCCCCAGTCAATGTCCAGAGCACAGGCCTGGCCCATTCTGTACACCTTTGAAAAGAAAAAGTGTGTAAAGAAAGAAAGAAAGAAAGAAAGAAAGAAAGAAAGAAAGAAAGAAAGAAAGAAAGAAAGAAAGAAAGAAAGAAAGAAAGAAAGAAAGAAAGAAAGAAAGGAAGAAAGGAAGAAAGGAAGAAAGGAAGAAAGATAGAAAAGANAAAGAAAGAAAGAAAAGAAAAGAAAGAAAGGAAAGAAAAAAAAGAAACTTTCCACAGGTATCATTTAATAGGTATATAAAACATTTAATCATGCTGACAAACTAGAAGAAGCTACACCTCTCTTTGGGACACTTAGATTTTCCCCACTTTTTGCTATTATTTGCAGTTTTATGCAAATTACTGTTTTCCTCATGTCATTTTCTTGGGTCTATATTTTCAAAGTGTGGATGAATCATTTTGATAGAATTTCATGTTTGTTCTAAACTCATCTGTATGTGAGAGATCCTTGATATTTTTTCTATAAAGCAAGATAAAAAGATTATGGTGGATTTAATCTCCGCCTATCGAGGGTTGCCTTGTAAAAAGGAAATTCATCAGTATTTCTCTCTACCCTCTCCCTCCCTCCCTTCCTCCTCCTCTCTCTCCCTCTCTCTCTCCTCTCTCTCTCTCTCTCTCTCTCTCACCCACACACCCACACCCACACCCCCCACACACACACACACCTGAGAAGAAACCCGTAATACCCAATTATGTACCAGGGTGAAGTTTGGGATGGAGCATTTTGTGGTAGAGGAGTCGAGTCCCTGTGGAGTGGCTAAAATTGTTATCATCTGTGTTATGTCATATCTCCCGTCATGTGGAGACAAAGCTCTCAGGTCATCCTCCTCTTGAAAGCTTCTCATCCTCAAGTCACCCTTCAGGGACTATGGCTCTTACCTTGTGTTTGGAGTTGACCTTAATTGGGTCTCTCCTTGGGGCACCTGGGTGGCTCAGTGGGTTGAGCCTCTGCCTTTGGCTCAGGTCATGCTCTCAGGGTCCTGGGATCGAGGCCCACATGGGGCTCTCTGCTCAGCAGGGAGCCTGCTTCCTCTTCTCTCTCTGCCTGCCCCTCTGCCTACTTGTAAACTCTCTCTCTGTCAAATAAATAAATAAAATCTTAAAAAAAAAAAACAAACAGATCTGTCCTTGGAAGAGCCAAGCTGTAGTGACTGTGGGATGAAGGGCATTTTAGATCTCCAAGGAACCAGAATCCAGCACCACATCCAGGGAAGGAGGAACAAAGAGGCTAGAAATAGACATAATATTTGATTTTTAATCACTTTTTTTTAATTCCCAGAAAATGTAGTTCTTAAAATATAAGCCTCAATTTTTAGATAGAGTGGTACTCTCCAACTTTGGAAGTCAAATAATGAATAATTGAAGGGTCATGCTTATATTTGTAAATGCTGAAATAGATTTATAAGCTGTTCTTCTTAGACACAGATTATCTTCTTTCAAGATCTTATGCTTCAAGTTGTTGACCACCGTCAGGTGGGTATTTATGGTCTTCTCTCCAGCAAACCTGCCTTATTAGGAAATCCGAACCTTAAGAAAAAGTATGAACTTTTTAAAAACCTATCTTTGAATTAGACAAACTCCACCAGAAAGAAAATACACATCCCATGCATAGCTGGCTTTAAACTGAGCCTTCTGGCTCACTCTCCCAGGTGCACTGATCTCACTCAGCCAGTCCAGAAGTCCTGTCCTGCAGGTTCAAAGTGGACCAACACTAACCCCACTGCATGCCTTCTCCCAGATTCCTGCCTCGGGTCTGCACAAAGCTATGACTCTCTGATTTGGTGTGAAATTGCTTCTCATCTTCAAAGCTCTCGATCACCCCAGAAGCCCTCGTTCTGGCTTTATTTACCTGCCACTGCCCCCAGCCCCTAATGCTGGTGGACAAAGCTGCCTTCTGCTTCCGGTGTGGCTTCCATCACCATCTCTTAGACCCTCCTCTCTTGACCTTGTTACAAGGTCTGTTCTAGCTGTCCCCATCCCAAGCCAGCCACACAGGTTTTATCTCTCTGCCAGCTTCAGACTTAAGATGGACTTAGCTTTTTTATCTCTCTTGAACACTTTCAAAGCACTTAACATGAACTATATTTTTAAAACAGCAAGCAGTGTTTAATGAAGCAATCATTCTGGCTAAGTTTCTAAGGTATTATAGAGAAAGCTAAATTATTAAATACATATTTTGATTAAAGTCAGCTTATTGAAACAAAGCAAAAAAAGACTTAAATGTTTTCTATGATATAAAAAAGATATTAAAGAATTGTGAGAGCTTTGATATAAAGGTAATTATAGAAATCTGTTTGTGACAGTAAGCACTGAGGTACTATTTATTATGCTTTTAAGTTCCTAACTAGAGTACACTTTTCAATTTATTTTCATTTATAACTAGCAACACACACATACATAGATGTATGTATATACATATACATGTATAAGTGTGTTTGTGAGACGATTTTACCCTTCAAGGTTATATATGAAATGTCTTCTAGTTTTATGATCACAAGACCTTGTCTTTACATAGTGCTTGTACTTAGCAAGCTCTATTACATGTCTCTTTTCTAAAACCCTGTTTGTTTTTCAGAATCCACAGTCTCTCATGGTTCATCTCCCTCTCTGTTCCACCCCCCCTTCATTTTTCCCTTCCTTCTCCTACTGTCCTCCGTGCTATTCCTTATGTTCCACAAATAAGTGAAACCAAATGATAATTGACTTTCATGATATGTCTTATTTACTTCTTCAGACAACTCAATGAAGTAGGTGTTGGTATCTTTATTTTATAGGAACTTGAGGTTCAGAAGGATTAAGTGACCTCCCTAAGTGAATACAGGTGATTTGGGCAGAGTCAGGTTCTGGAATTCTAAGCTTACAATGGTGACCAAAATCCACCATTTTGGTTTTTGGTAATTTTTAAATTAGTAAATTGAAAAATCAGATAAACAAAGTAAAATAGCTGCTTCTCCCAATTCTATATGACTTTCCCACAAAACTCTAAGAGATGTTAGTATGAATCTGTCAAAACATGAATTACAGTGTGAATTACTGTGATGGTAATTGGCCTGCGGCTATATCCATTAAGATTGAGTTCAGGACAACTAACAAACTCCTCCCAAAATGGTAGCTTCCTCAAGATAGATTTTTTTCCCCCTCTCATGTAAAAGTCAGGAGGTAAACCCCGGCCAGCAGGTGTGGTTTTATGCTACAAAGTCCCGCAGGGACTCAGGCCTCATACAGCTCACTGTTCTACCACCCCAAGACCGTGGCCATTTTCCTCATGGCCCAGTGTGGCAGCTGGTGCTACTGTCATCATATTTATATTCCAGGTAGTAGGATGGAGGAAGGAATGAACAAAGAAACAGAGACAATGGGCCAGCTCTCTTTGAGGGAGTTTCCAGGATCTGTACATCAGTTTATATCTCATTGGCCAGAACTAAGTTCCAAAGCAAACATGGCCACAACAGAACCTGGGAATGTGCTTTTTTTCCTTGGTGACCTCGTTGAATTATTTTGTTACCAAGGAGAAGGGGAGAATGTGTATTGGGGGCTCTTAGGAGCCTCTGCTAGGGGGCCCCAATTGCCTCCATCAGTGAGCGGGAGGGAACAGTCCTGTCACACTAGGCGACTGAGAGCAAAGGATCTAGCAGAGTGTTTGCCATGATAGTGGGGGCTCAGTGTGCTATAATTCCCTTAAATGTCAGACTGGATTCTGTCTTCCTTCCTTTCACAGCTTTAAAAAACCTGAGTCAAGATGCAAACCCACGAAGATATCTCAGAAAAAATAACTAATCTTGGGATCACAAAAATATAATGCACATTTTCCGATTTATAAAAATATCTCTTCTAAGCACACCAATTAAAAGACAGTTTTGTGGGCGCCTGGGTGGCTCAGTGGGTTAAAGCCTTTGCTTTCGGCTCAGGTCATGATCTCAGGGTCCTGGGATCGAGGCCCACATCGGGCTCTCTGCTCAGCAGGGAGCCTGCTTCCCCCTCTCTCTCTGCCTGCCTCTCTGCCTCTTTGTGATCTCTCTCCCGCTGTGAAATAAATAAATAAAATCTTTAAAAAAAAAAAAAAGACAGTTTTGTCAGATTGGATTAAAAAAAAAGTAAGGCATAGCTATGTACTGCTTAAAAGAAACCCACTTCAAATATAAAGACATAAATAACATAAAACTAAAAGGATGGGAAAAAGACACACTGTGCTAACACCAATCAAGAATTGGAGTGTCTGTGTTAATATCATGCATAGTAACCGTCAGACCAGTAAATTACCAAAAAATAGTGACAAAGGAGTCAGCTCACCAAGAAGACATAACAGTACAAAATATCGATGTAACTAACAATAGAGTTTCAAATTATATGCAACAAAAATGGATAGAACTGAAAGGAAAAACAGACAAATCCACAATTAAGCTTGGAGACTTCCCTCTTCTCTTAGTAGCGATAGAACAAGCAGGAAGAAAATCAGTAGAGATACAGAAGACCTGAACAACACTATCAACCAGCTTGACCTAACTGACCTTAAATACAACATTCCATCCAACAAGCAGAACATGCATTCTTTTCACTACACATGGAATATTGAGCAACATAGAACATATTCTGGGGCATAAAAGAAACCTCAACAAATATAAAAGAATTGAAATCATGCTAAATGTTTTGGACTATAACAGAATTAGACTATAAATCAGTAACATGAAAATATCTGGGAAAACTCTAAACATTTAGAAATTAAACAGCAGACTTCTAAATAACACACAGTTCAAAGAGGAAGCCATGAGGTCAATTAGAAAATATATTGAATTGAATGAAAATTAAAATACAATGTATCAAATTCCTTGGGATGTAAAATTCTCTCTAAATTGCAGAGTTGATATCTTATTAAATTTGCTAGAAAACATTGGAGAGACCCAGTATGTACTATCACTGTCCTGGGCTCTCTGGTGAGGAGATGTGAGTAGTGTTATTTGAAAGAGGGTTTGATCTAGCAGGTTTAGTCTCCTGTCAGAAACTGGAGCATGACAATATAACCTCAAATATACTGCTTTCTTTGTAAGATGGACAACTCAGCATGGCTGGGTTCTGGAAGTGCATGCCCCTCCTATAGGGAAATGATATTAGCTCTGAGCTGGGAAAAATTCAAACCAGTGATGTCAACTGCCATGATTAGATTTTATTCCAGTAAATGTAATTTTATGAAGTCATTTTAGTTTCTATCCCAAATGGTGCTTACCAATGCACAGTAATACCAAAACTGCCGACTCCCTTAAATATGCCAAAGACTGGCTTTGGTTGCCATGGAAAATACACCATCAGCTACAATTTTACCAAACTGCTACTTTCTCTGAAACAATGATTTATTCCAATTGGCAGCAACATGTTTTATGATATTTATAAAGGACTTTAAAGTCAATACACATAGAACATTCTAGTTATTTTTGGTGGAGATGTCCATTTTGTGATTCCCTAAAATATATACTTTCCTATAAATAATGATAATTTTATCTTCTGATATGTGTTAATATTTTTAAATCTGTCAGTTCAATCCTTAACTAACCTGAATTGACTGACGAGAATAGCTCAGGATACCAAGGGCTGCCCTGAACTACCCTGAGGATAAGTAACTTCTTGAAACTCAGAACCAGCTGCTTCCATAGAGTTGTGACTTTATAAATCTAATATTTAAAGTGGCGTATGGTTTACAAAGCCCTTTCATATATTATTTCATTTGATCCTAACAGTAACCCTAAGAGATAGGTAAGATAGATAATACCACTGCTGTTTTAACAGGGAGTAAATGTTGCCTATAAAAAGTGGAAGCAAACCCCCAATCACATAACTGTAAGGAATGACAGAGCTGGGTGCTTATTTCATTCCGCCACGACCCTAGCATGCTGCTTTTGTGTTATAGGATCTCAACTGATATCCAGGGAAGATAATTAAAAAAACAAGAGAAAGATATGACATGCTATCAATTTAACCTGAAAATTGCTGAAGAGCATTCTGCAGACTATGTATTTTAAATGACAGTCACATACAAATTATGCAAGTGTGATTGCTTCCCTCTTGTGAATTTCTTCATGTGGCTACCCTCTAGTTTTTCTTTGTATCTGGTACTCTGGCTCAGAGCTTAGCACAGTGAATGTGGACCATTCACTGCATCACTTTATAAACTTGACTGAACCCAGAAGAGGTATCCATTAGTGTTCCAGGAGTAGAAGAGGAATGTGGTGTGGTCTCTGATTTTGGGGAACTCTTATGCATTGGAGAGACAGACATAAGCAGATAATTAAAATCCAGTGTACTGAGTAAGGTGCTAGAGGTCTGGGAGCTCAGCAGGGGCTATAACCTAGGCAGGGATCCTAGGTTTTTGGAAACCTAGGAAAAGCTTTTTGGAGTAAAACAGCTGAGCTTAAAGGAAATGATGGAATGAAAAAGTGATTCTTCCATATACCAGATCAATTACAGAACGAGCATTAATGATGTCATTTACTTTGTCTCTCCATTGGGAAATGGGAAAAGCAGTGAAGACAGATTTTCCATGTGACTATTCCTAAGAAGAATGAATTTAGATTTATGAGTTGATTTTGTGTTTATGAAACTCCTTAAATTATTTGCATAAAAAGCAAGGGCAGTGTTTGGGGTATAAGACTCCAGGGATTTGCTTTTCACAGACTTTTTTAACATTTGATTTTTCTTGTCTAATGACATGATGAATTATTCTCATGCATTCAAATAACCACAAACATCACCAGGGCCATATTAAGGTATCCAAGAGTACTATCCATCTATTTGCTTAATTTGGCAGTTTATTTGAACAAAACACCATAAATTACAGTATATTACATGCTTGTGATTCAGGTCACTCTTTTTGATCAAGATGTAGTTCTTCAGCTAGGTTTGGGGGAAGTTAATTCTGGTGAAGATTAAAATCAGACCATTTCTGTATTGCAAGTAACCAAAGGAAGTACTTACTAGGTTTCAGTAACAACAAATCTGACCATGAGCTCATTGCTCCTTAGCATAACTATCTTCTTAACCCCCCCCAAATTAAAATAAAATAAACCAACAGTCCGTGATGATGAATGTGGTCAGAGTTCAGCTGATCAGAATGATGGATCTAGGTGGAGTGACGAGGTGGGCAGCTGAGTCCGGGGCATTTACCTCGATGGATCTACTATAGTCCAGCTCTTTTTGTTTTCTTTGCTAGTATACCAGGAAGGGCTCTGACTTTCAAGGAAACACTTTTAACTAAGTTCACTAGAGCATGACATGAAAATTAAAAATACCAGTTTATTAGTTTACAAGGATCCCATTAGTTTAGCCAGGGATCCCATGGAAGGAGATGGAAGCCTATTAGCATCACTTGGAGACTTTTACCCAATACCCATGTCCAGACTTCTGCTCCCAGCCACCATACAGTACTGGACTAAACTTCCCACTGTACACAGCCATAAAACAGACAAAATATATAAGGTACCTGTCCGTTCCCAAGCACTGGGAGCACCACAGACCTGTGGTCCTTGAAAAAAAGGAAACATACTAAGTGAGTCCCATGTTCACCCCAGCTTTCTGCCTGGGCCACTTACCAGACCTTGGCACAGAGAAGGGCTCCACGTAGTGACCACCATCTTGCGAAGCTGAAGAAGCAGATAGCAGAGTTCCAGCCAATTGAAATGGCTAGAAATTGTGGGACTGAGCCTAGCAAGGAGTAAGCCGAGTAAAGGAGGGCCCCAGAGATTTGCATAGGGGTTTCCCACGTGTTCTTCGATGAAGGGTAGGTTGTGTGTGCACTGGGAAGCCTGGCAGAGAGCAGCTACTGCAGGGCTGGGAGCTGAATGGAGGTGTCAGAGTCTGTGTCATGCTGGAAGACATTGGAATTCCAGCCCAGTCAGGGTGAAGAGATCTCTTGAGCAATCCATCAAGTCCTGAGAAAGGCCAGGCTTTAAGAATAAGAGCCATGACCTGGTTGGAATAAGGCCTCTCTCTAAGACTAAAGACAGACTGAAACTGATCCACTCTAAAAAGAGTGAAACTAAGCCTGGTAGAATCAAAGGAGTCTAGTAATTTACCTGCCTGCAAGCAAAATGCAGCTCTCATTAAGGAAACTCCTCATGATATATCACCCACAATGTTGAACATATAATTTTTTTTCTAGATTAGACATACAAAGAAGCAGGACCCATAATCAAGGAGAAAGTTAGTTGGTAGAAGTGGAAATAACACAGATGGTTGGCTCAGTGGGTTAAGCCTCTGCCTTCGGCTCAGGTCATGATCTCTGGGTCCTGGGATCAAGCCCCGCATCCAGCTCTCCACTCAGCGGAGGGCCTGCTTCCCCCTCTCTCTCTGCCTGCCTAACTGCCTACTTGTGCTCTCTCTCTCTGTCAAATAAATAAATAAAAATCTTAAAAAAAAAAAGAAGAAATAACACAGATGTTGGAACTAGCAGATAAGAAATTTTAAAAACTATTATAAACATATTCAAACACTTCTAGAAAAGTAAGAAAACAATGAGTAAACTGGCAGGGAAGCACAAGAGAGAAACGAAAACTATAAAAAAGAACCAAATGGAAACATTAGAACCCCAAAGTAGAGGCTCTGAAATGAAAAATCCACTGAATAGGTCTTAGAACAGATAAGAGACTGCAGGAAAGAGAGTCAGTGAAGTAAAGAGAATCAGCAGACATTATCCAGTCAGAAGAACAGAGAGGAAGATTGAAAATATGAGCAGAGTGTCAGTGACCTTTGGGACTGCATCAGATATTGTAACAGGTGCATATTAGACTGGCAACAGGAGGAGGGAGAGAGAGAAATTGAAGAGAAAAAATACTTGAAAACTGGTGGGCATAGACATGCTAAATTTGGTTTTAAAAGAGCAACCCTCATGGGACACCTTGGTGGTACAATCAGTTGATCATCTGACCCTTGGTTTTGACTTGGGTCATGATCTAGGAGTTGTGAGATTGAGCCCCAGATAAGGCTATGTGCTCAGCGCAGAGTCTGCTTGGGTTTCTCTCTCCCCCTTCTTCTGCCCCCCATTTTCTCTCTCTCTCTCAAATAGAAAAATAAACCTTTTTGAAAAATTTTTAAAAATAAATAAAAGAACAATCCACAGACCCAAGAAGCTCAATGAACATCAAACAGGATAAATTCAAATATATAAATCACACCTCAGCACATTCTAGTCAACTACTGAAAACCAGAGATAAAAAGGAAATATTCAAGGCAACTAGATGAAGACACACATTACATAACAGGGGGATGAGGAGACAGGTAACCTCGTCAGAAACAAAACAGAGGCCTGAGGCACTGGAATGACATTTTTAAAGTGCCGAGAAAAAGGAAAAAAAATGCAGAAGTCTATACCAAGAGAAAAATATCCTTTGAAAATGACAGAAATTTGGATGTACAGAACTAAACTTAGATTATCAAAAGGATAAATATGTGGATTGTTCTTAAACTGTTTACTTTCAAATGTTCAACTTGATGATCTCTTGCCGTGAATACATTTATATAATCACCACCCAAAACAAGATTTACGACATTTACCGCCTTCCAGAAAGTTTCTTTATTCCTCTTTCCAGTCAGTTCCATCCCCTCCCTACCTCTAAAGTACCCGCTTTTTCATTTCTGTCAGCATAGATTAGTTTCTGACTGTTCTGGGAGCTCCTATAAATGGGATCAGACATTTTATACTCTTCTGTTTCTAGATGCTTTTCTTCCACATGAGAGATTCATCCACATCACTGAGTAGATCAGTAGCGTGTTCCTTTTTATTGCTTAGTATGTTCCATTTGCATGAGCATGCCAAAATTAATTTGTCCATGTGTCTGCTGATGGACATTTGGATTGTTACTTTTTTGCTCTCATAAATAAGGCTGTTAAGAGTATCCTTGCCCAATCTTGTGTTTTCTTTCTCTCAGCTAAGTTCCCACATTATAAATTACAGGGTCATAGGATAGATGTGTGTGTCACTTTAGAAGAAAGTGCCAAATAGTTCTCGAAATGTTTGTACCATTTTGCACAACGCTCAACAATGTCTCAGAGTTCCAGCTCCTCACCGTCCTGTCAGCATTTGGTATTGTTAGTAATTCTGCTGTTGCTGTTTTAGCCATTCTGGTGGGTGTGAAGGTTATCTCATTGTGGTCTTAATTTGCATTTCCCTCATCACTAATGATGTTGAAGACTTTTTATGGGCTAAATGGTAATTTGATATCTTTTGTGAGGAGTTGGTTGCCCATTTTTTGGTGAGTTCTTTGTCTTTTTACTGAACAGCTGCCACCCCCTTCATCAGGCCACGCAGGCTCCCACAAGGTCGCCAAGAACCCTCCTGGCACCCCACTCATTTGTGTTTGTCACCTGTCTTCTAAATTGCAGCACTTATAGACTGACTCGGATGGTCCACAGTCATGAATAGGAAAAATAGAAAGCAAATCTATTGCTTAGATACAAAACATTTTAAAGTGCTCTTCTTAAGGTAATTTTGAATGCCTGCTCTGTGTAAAAGCATTCTAGGTGTTTCATTCAGAGATCAGTAAGCTATAATCCACGAACCCAAAGAGTTTATCATCAGTTGGGAAAACGGGCAGATGATTGTAACATAAAAGGAAGGAAGTGGCTTTCTCCTTACAGTATCTGTTCGCTCCAGACGTTATTCCAGGCCCTCTGTCCTTTTCAGTCTCTGCGAGCTCTGGAGTGATCTCCCCCACCCCCATGGCTTCAATGACCACCTAAGCTGTTCTCTCCCAGGTCCAGGTCCCCAGCCCTGGTCTCCCGTGAGGTCTTCTCTTGGAAAATCGCAGGCAGTACCACTCCTCATAGTCAAACAGTTTTATCTCCACCAACCCCCCTACTCCCCACGTCAAAGCAAAACAAAGTGAGATCTCTACTTCTCCTTCTATAGTCTCGACTTCGTTCAGGTACAAGCTAAGCTAAGGAGGCATCCACGTGAATGGAATAAATCAGACAGAGGGCTATTTTTCTTTCATGTAATGGTCTTAAGACAGAGAGACCCAGGGGTGGCCATGCGTCCAGAAGGTCTGCTCCACTGTCCCCAAAGCTGTGGTCCCTGAATGTTTGGAGCTGATGTATGAGGAAGAATGTTTCAGTCTGAGGGAAAATGAAGGTGAGAAAGTAGAGGGCAAACAGCTCCCTTCTAAAAATATGATCTAGACATTGTCATATCACTTCTTCACATCCCTTTGGCCCAAACAGTCATGTGGCTACCCAGAGCTCCCAGGGAGACTGGCAGGGCTTGGTACTTGGAAAGTACCAAGAATAAGAGAAAGAAAAGGAGACAGGGGTCAGTTAGACTCAACCATAACTTTTTAGCTCAGTTCTTGACAGCGTATTCATAGCGTACGCTAACACAGAAGGCTGGGAGTCCTCACCATCTCTCCTGTCTTCTTCTTGATATTCAATGCCACCAGCTCCTCTTGAATGTACTTTTAAAGTATGTCCTCATTTGAACTCCTGTAGTGATGTCGTCTCCCCTTTCGCAAAAACCTCCTCACAAATCCCCTTGCCTCCCTTCCTAGAGTCCATCCTCTGTTCCTTCCCTGATTAAAATCTGTCGGTCACCAGATCCACGTTTGCCTGTGAGAAGAACGTGGTTGCCTCTAGCTAGAGGGTCTGGAATGGAAGATAAATTACTCTTCACCATATTCCTTCCATATTATTTGAATTTTCTTGTCTCATCCAGAAAATCAAAACACTATGATAAAGAAAGATCCTTTGGTAGCTTTATATCCTGGATAGAATAAATAGAATTCAGACTTTTTAGCACGCTTACCAGGACTGCTACCTGCCCTCCCACACACAACTCCTGCTGCTCCCCATCCCACCCCTGCCAGCTTCTGTTGCTTCTTCCTGAACTGGTCTCTCCTTCTCCTCACCTGCCAACTTCCCCAGGCTTGCTGGAAAACCGTCACCTCCACAGTGCCCAATCAGGGCCTTCCCCCTCAGTGGCAATTTCTCTGTGGCCATAACACATGGTATTACTATCATACTGCTGTCACCGATCATTCATCCATCTGATTCTCACTTCCTGTCACTAGACCAGGGCTCCCAAGAGAAGGGGCTGTGTTTAGCACTCAAGGTTGGTTTCTAACTACCTTGCGCAAGAGATTTGGTATCCCAGGAGCTAACAGTCACATGGGGAAATTATTTGGGGAGACGGAGTCTATGAGAAAAACTCGTAAAAATGTAATTATATTTTTTTATAAAATGTTTTCACACCCCATATCATAAAGGGGTGTGAAGTGATATTAAATACTTATAAAAATATATTTATAAAAATACTTTTTAATAAAAATACTTTTATAATCCACTATAAAAATACAGTGGATTAAGTAAAAGTGGATTAATACAGTGGATTAAATAAAAATACTGTTTATGCCATTCTGCACATTTACATTAATTCCCATTTCCATCCCTTACTAGAGGCACTCCAGGCTCTCCTTCCCTGTAATTTGCAGCAGATGCTTACAGATTATGCATGTGGCCTACATAATCAGAGCTGCCATTTACTGAATGCCTGTGATATGTCCAGGAGGGTAAATACATGGTTTCTAATTCTCAAAATAGTCCTGCGAGGTATACCCACTTTATAGATGAGAATACCGAGGCTTAGACCAGCAAGCATCGAGTTGCCCAAGGTTATATATTCCATAGCAGGGATCTGAACTGGGGTTCACAGACTCCAAACCCGTGGCTGTTTTTCCCCTAGTGTTCTACCTCTCACACCTGCTCATAGACAGTGCTTTTGTCCTGTTTTACTGTCTGCCTCTCCACTCAAATGGTATTGGTTCCCCAGGTTAGGACTGGGCACCCCTTTACTCTGAGACAGTCCAGACACACAGGCACCAGCTCCTGGGGCTTGCTGCCCCACTCCCTGCCCCTAACAGGCTGGGCATTCAGTGTTTAGGTCTGAGTTTACTTTTCTTCAGTGTATTCTTCCATCAGAGCTTCTGTGCACAGCCTCTGTTCCTGCTCTGCCATCTACTTTATTTCCCTTTTCTACCCAAACCCTGTTTATTCTTCTTCAGCTGTTCCCAGCATGGGTGAGTTCACGAAGGGCTTCCCCTGTCCCACTGATGTGACATCATGGTGGACTTGGGTGGGGGAGGGACTGGAAGGGGACACAGACGGAGACAGTTGGTGTCCAGGAAAGGCTAAAAGTGTAAGGCTCCTTCTTGACATTTAGTCAACACTTATTTAGTCAGATCAGGGGATAAACTGATTTTTTTTTCATAAAGAATGTTCACAAAAACATTTATCCTACTTAATGTAATTCTACCACCTTTTCTGCAAGTCAACAATCTGAAAAAAACTGATGAAGGTATTTCCTACTTTTCTGTAAGATTATTCTCTTCAGTGATGTTCTAACTCAGAAGGCTTCTTAGGGGAAATTTTAAAGCACTTGACTTTAGATAATAAATCATTTAATCTAAGGAAGCAACCCCACAGTGTATACACACACACACATAAAACACACACCACATATCCAGACATAAAGAAAGTATACATCAAACACATTCAGCAGAAACCTGTTGGAATGACCAGGGCTTCCCCTTCATTATCCTCACTGTTCACTTTGGGGAAAGCAGGACAATTGCCTTTAGCCACGTTTGTAAGGAGTTGCGTGTAGACCCCTGAGTTCACCAGACTGCTGGTCAGGACACAGCCAGCAAGCAGAAGCCATGCCAGTTATTTTACGGTGAGAATTTAACACAAAGGATTGTTAAATAGGCAACCAAAAAGGCAAAATAAGAACTCTCATGTATCACAGAGGTAGCAGCTGTAGGAAGAAGCTGCTGGTACTCAGAAAGAAGTTAAAATGATTGAAACTTATAAGATTGGGTAAGCCACTTCACAGAGCTGAGCCTTAGACCTCTAATGGGAGGCACTGGTCTCTGAGTTGGAAGAGGAGCTCATGGGCTTAAAGCCAGGCCAAAGAGAGAGAGCTGGGTGTTTGGGGAGGAGCTGGGAAAAGAGGTTTCCATACAAAGGAAACGGCCAGTGCAAAGGCCCTGGGGTGGGAATGTGCCTGGACCAGCAGTCCTCACTCTTTGGCATCAGAACCACCAAGAGGGCTGGGGAAGCAGATTGTAGCCATGAGAGCCACCCCCGCCATGAGAGTTTCTGAATCAGCAGGCAGGGGGCAGGGCCCAAGAATTATTGTTTCAACAAGTGATCAGGTGCTGCTGTAGCTGCTGGTCTGGAGTTCATTCTTGGGGAACCACAGTCATCAAAGCATTCAAGGAGTGGCAAAGAGGCAAGTGTAGCTGGAGCAGAGTGAATAGGGAGAGAGGAGTGAGAGCCGAAGTCCAGAGGCCATGGGGTCCAGATGCTGGAGACCTGGCAAGCCGTCATGGTGACGTAACCTCTACCCTGAGCAAGGTGAGGGCTTCGTGCAGAAGAGCAAGGGCTGATATACAGTCTTCAAGAATTCTCTGACTGCCTCCTTGAGACTCAGTGGTACGGAGGAAGGGGCCACGAGCCAAGGAATGCAGGCAGCCTCAAGAAGCTGGGAAAAGCAAGGCCATGGATTCTCCCTGGAGTCTCCAAAAACGAATCCAGCCCTACCAACACCTTGGTTGTTAGCTCAGTGAGACCCATTTTGTATTTGCGGAACTGTTAAGACAATAAATCTGAGTTGTTTTAAGCCATTAATTTTGTAGAGGTCTGTTACAGCAGCCTCAGGAAATGAAGGCGGGGGTGGAGTTAGAAGAGTGAGGGAACTAATCATCAAGGATTACCTCCAACAAGACATAATCTTCCAAAGTAAGGATTCATTTTTTAAGCTTCAGGATAAGAAACAATAGGGCTCCATGCCTGTTGACTTCAGTTTTCTCAGCAAAGTAGAAGTCAAGGCTGCATGCCCAGTGAGGGCCTTTTATGGATGAGGAAGTTGAAGCAAGCAGAGAGGTTAGCTAACTTGCCTGGGATCACACAGCCAGAAATAGCAGAGGCTGGATTCAAACCCAGGCAGTCTGACCCTGGAGCCAGCCTCTTGATCACTTCCCCACATAGCTGCTTCTGAGCAACAAAATGAGAGCAATTGAAGGGATCAGCGTTGAGTGGTGGTGAAGGCTAAGTTGGAGCCATCTCTGGGACTCCAAGGCCCAGTGAAGGGCATGGCAGTGACCACGACTGTGGGGTGCTGGTGGAGACTGTGGTTGCCAGCTCTGGGAAAGCTCCGAAGGCCATGGTCCTGGACAGACCATTCATGGGTATGTCACAGGCACAGGCTGGGAGGCTGGGAAGAGGTGTGGAGAGGAGGCTACAAGCAGATGTCAGCCTCCATAGTGCCCAGGAGGCATGATGGTTGGGAGGGCTATGTGATTCCAGCTATGAGAGGAGAAAGGTGGGAAGCCATAGGCAGGAAATTTGAAGGAAAGTCAGTATCCTTAGACTCAAACTAGCTAGGAGGGCATAGCCTCAGAGCTAAGTCTGAACACACAAGCTCAAGGTCAGCAAGGGGAGCTCAGGCCAGGTAAGAGAGAACAGATAGGTGTGTGTTCAGACAGGCAGAAGGCTTAGAATGGCAGCAATGAGCAGGTTCTGTAGCCTGGGATAGATACCAGACTTGTGGTCAAGGCTGTGGGTCTTCTACACCCCAGCAGAGGCAGCACTCTGTGGGCCTGAGTACTGAGCACTGGGGCAAGGGCCTTGCTAATCAAAGGGCAGTGCCTAGACTAGCAGCATCCTCCACCGGCTGGTAGCATGTTTGAAATGCAAACTCTCACGCTCCACCCCACCTTCTGAATCAGTGTCTGCATTTTTAAAAGATCCTCGGATGGTCTGCATTAAAGTTTAATACAGAAGCACTGTATGTTTATAGCAGTGGTTCTCAACGTGCAGTGCTTAGACCAGCAGTATCCCATGTATCACCTGGGAACGTGTTAGAGATGCAGATTCTCAGCCCCTCCCCCTGTCCCACCCAGACCCACAAAATCGCAAGCCCCACCTGTGATTCTGATGTCCACTCAAGTCCGACAGGCTCTGGCTTCAGACATCTGGATCCTGCGGCAGCATGGCCTTGAGATTGCCCCTAACGTGGACTGACTTGGTTCTGCTGCTCTGGCTCCTATAAAACAGGATCACAGAGTAGGGATCTTGCCCACTTCATAGAGATTTTGTGCAGGTCAGTAACCTGTCCGTGTAGAGCACTCAGGAGTGCTTCTCGCCCGTGGAGAGGGCTCAGTACCTGTTAGCTGTGATGCCATCCATGGTGTGCCTTTCCTAGTCGGATGTATTTTTCCTTTCTACCCGAGACCTTTTTCTGGAAAATTGGAAGAGAAGGAAATGTTTGCATTCTGGGACCTCATGAGATGAGAAGCCCCTCTTGCCTCTTTGTTTTTTCTGTTTTTTAAAACAGACATGTAATATTTCAACCAGCCATCAACAAAAGGGGGAACTTATCTTCTTGGGGATTCTAAGAAGGTCATTATCATGCAGGTCTCTGCTAATGAGGACCGCCTCCGGCCATCCTCGGGTCCATTAGGTAAGGTGGACATGATCATCTCGGGCTTTGGCTTTGATAGAGGAAGCCATTCCCCAGCCTCTCATGAGACACAGGACAGACGTTCAGGTCCTTATCTGATAACTGTGTCCTCAAACAATATGTACATACGGATGTGCAGCAATTTAAAGCAGTAATAACAAATGCCGTGAAAATAATTTTTAGCTAGGACAGCACTTACCTTCTACACCCTCATTGAGTACCTCTGAGTCTTACCTTCAGAAGTCAAGTTGGGCCTGCTCCATCTAGATATAAGCATGGAATGTGTGTTGTTTATCCTTTGTCCCAGCCAAACATTCATGCAAGGTGGAAAATATTCCCATTTATAATATTGCAATGATTCTGTGACCCCCAAAATAATCAACAGCTAATATTTATCACTAATCATTTATCCAATGATCAATAGAGACCAGGCATGATCCTAAGCACCTACCCTGAATTATCCCATGTAAACCTCACACTAACCCTAAGAGATAGCCTCTGTGTGATCCCCATTTTACAGAGGAGGAAACTGAGGCTCAAGGGGTTAATCCCCTACACGCAAGCATCAGCTAATAAGCTCAAGCCCCCATCTGCTGGACAGTACAGCCCATGTTCCTGCCACAGCACTTGGAGGAGGTCTCTAACCCAGGGCTGTGTAAAGACAACAGGATTAACCAAGAATGAGCGAGTAACTGAGGAACTTCCTTACCTGCAAATATGTCATAACTTGCCTTAAGAGCTACAAGGTGGAATCTGATCTGAATCTCCAGATGTCCCCTACTGAGGATACCTGTAGCCTCAGTGAGGCCAACTGGATGGCTCCTCCAACCCAGCCGGGACCCTGCTGACCTAGTGCTAAACCCCCGCTGCCCATCCCCAGGCCAGTGGGTGCTAAGACTCTTCATCTCTCCCAGTGCTGAGTTTGACTTTTCTCGAAGTCACTTTAAGAACCACCTGCATCTAGCAGGTGCATCCCACCAAGGCTTGTCATGTATAGTAGCCATGGGCTGCCACCACCTGACCCGCTCCTTATTTATTGCCAGAGATAGTAACCCCTTCGCATCTCCATCATCAAGGAATTGTCTGTCTTTCTCTAACAGGGGGACTGTGCTCATAAGCCAAGGTTCTCCACAATCTCTGAGCAGCAGAGGGTGGCAGGGGAAGAAACCAAAATAAAAGTACCGCCCTTCACACCACATTGTCCAACTGTGTCAAACACAATTGTCTTCATATTTTCTGCATTATTCCATGAAATGCCGCAAGTGCAGGTGTCTCTGTTTGTATACTTTATAACTGGTAATCAGGGAGGCTGCCCTTAAAATTGTGACCTTTTCATGGTATTGCTGGTTTCTGTTTAGGATTACACATCCAGCCCCTATTTCTTACCCTGAGAAGAGGTCAGCGCGGTTCATCATCCGGTCTCACTTAGATTTTATTTTATTTTCTCTAACTTGCTGTTCTTTCCGTGCTCATGTTCTAAAGCTCATCAGTCATTCCTCCTCTTACTTGAGCATCTCATGAAGCCAGATCCGCCCCCACCCTCCGTGCTGACTGCTCAGTGCACCTCGCAGCCCGCAGCCCCAGTGCAGGTGTCTTGGTCTAGACTGGCTGCTTCGGTGCCACACGACAAAGGAACTACTTGTAGGTTTTCAGCACTGAGAATTTTTGCTTTGTCAACAGTCTTGAAGCCAGTTCCTTACCTACCTGGAGGTTGTGTGCTCAGGGAGGAGAGCCAGTAAAGGGGGCATCTCACCTCCCGAGTGCCCTCAGGTACCCATGGACCTCAAACAGTGCTTCTCATAGGAATCTCCCAGGATCTTGGTCACATGCAGGCTCTGATCCAGTCTGTCTGAGGTGGGCCTGGGCTTCTACATGTCTAACAAGCCCCCAGGTGAGTGGACCACACTCTGAGCAGGAAGGCGTCAGCATACTACCCAGTGAGGGTGAGCCTTGAGCCAGCCAGACACCATGCCGGCTGCTCCACAAACACAAACTGTATTTCATCCCGGCTCTGCTTGGTGAGGTACAGCTGTCTTCATTTTTTTAGTTGAAGGTCATTTTCCTGAATGTTCCCTCAGTTTTGGTGACTGTATAAATTAAAACAGTCTTCAGGTTGGCAGGAAGCCACCACCGTGGATGTCATGATTCCTTGGATGCGGTTAAGTGGTTGTTCTATTTGAGACACGTCCCAGGAGACACCGTTGCCAATTAAATGGGGTTCGCCCCTACAGTAGAGGCACCAATCCAGGAACTGGGATAACCTGGAGTTTGAAGGCGAGAACACTCCAGGCATCCTGAAAGAGGATTGCCTAAAAATTGCTTCTTCTCTGTCTGTACCTAAAAATTCATGGGTAGGGAGAATTTGAAGTGGTCCATTTTGTTCCTTAGAATTGATTCGATGTGTTCGGTAGTAATGAAGAGAGGCTGAGATGAGTTAATAGGGAAATGCCCATCTTTGAAAAAATTAGCTCCTGAAGATGTAAAACATGAATCCTCTATACCTGTGAAAAACTGAAGGCAGTAAAGCCTCAGACAGAAAATAAAGATGATCATAGGTCTGGGAAAACCTCAGAGAGGCACCTCCCAACTCCCGTGGAGAACACAGAATACCCAAGGCCAGGTGATGCCTGCATTTGACAACCTGAAGAAGGAGTGAATATATTTAAGCTTATTGCCACCAAATGCATTAAAATGTGTTATCTAGTAGCCAGCTGATCCTCATACCCACCTAGGAGCAAATAAGGGGCAGGAGCCACCCAAACTCTGGGACAGAAGACTGAAATTAGCAGCTTGCTCTAGAATAGGGTCACTCCAAGATGTAGGGCTTCTTAAGTGATAGGTCCTGGGAGTTCATTTTCTAGAACTTTCTGTAGGGCAAGTTCTCTCCACAGTAAAGAGCAGCCCAGAACTTCAGCTTATACTCTGTTTAAACATTTTCCAGGACATTATTAAAATTTCGTCCTAAAAGGGATGTTCAACATGGAGAGGATATTACTTGTACAATTTATGTAACAAGTTCTAATTAAAGATAAAATTAAAGGTTCATCTTTTCAATGCCATTTTGGAAGGGGGAAAAAAAAATAAAAGCAACAAATACTCCCTGCAACCACACAAAGCTATTATCTGTCCCATCTAAAGCTGGGCCTTCAAGACAGTCCCTGTGGAGTGTGTTAGATGAGTGTGGAGCGTGTGCCCTGGAGATGCCTTTAAAACTCCACAAGCCCAAATTAACCTGGAGGAAAGGAAGAACCAGCTCTGTGCAAAACCATTTTCCCATCAAGCCATTTCCTCCTGATGGGCAGTAATGTTATTAGTTCTCATGTGGACAGCATTGTTTTGCTTTTCAAAACATATGATTATAACCACCCTCTTAATTCCATTTCCTCCTTTGCCTCCATAAATCATCCTTGTGTTTTTCTCCTCTCAGACCAAGAAGGTTACCTATACGCATTGTACGTTATATTCACCTACGAGATCAGTCATTATCCATTTATTGAAATGCTCATCCTTTGTCTTAAAGAACACATCAAAATGGCTTGAGGAATTTCTTACTGTGAAAGAGCCTTACTAAAGGAGATTAATTGGGATTCCTTATATCTCTTTGGAGTGTGTTAGATATAGCTTATATATCTGATATTCCTTATATCTCTTTGTTTCCCGTCTTCTAAAATGTAAGGCAGACTAGCAGTCCAGTTATTACTGGAAAGAGCACAACCGAGATTCCCATGGATCGAATCCTGGCTGTCCCTCTCTAGCTGTGTCAGCTGGGACAGGTGACTTCACCCCTCAGAGCAGAAATGGCTGCTTTGCCCAGCTTGGAAATTTGGGGGGAAGATCAAACAAGGCAGTATTGTGTGTTAAAGAACTTTATAATGAAAACACATACAAATGCCAAGCATTGATATCACCCCTTTTTTTTTCATTGATGTCACTCTTAATGTCTCATGTCATGGAGATGAGTGATGTGTGCACATTTTCCCTGCAGATGAAGCTTATCTCTTTAGGGGACCATTTTGGGGGAGTAGGAGCGATCATAACAAAAAATGATACACTCTTCCCTGTCTTCTTCAAGGGAAGACTCTTCTTGATGATCTGGGTCACCGTGACAATATCCATAGAATTCTAGAAGGCTAGGACAGGAAGGGGCCTTAGCACTCCAAGTGCCCGTAGTTATCAGACTGCTGTAGCAAAACACCACAGAATGGGCTTAAACCACAGCAATTTCTTTCTCAAGGTTCTGGAGGCTGGATGTCCAGAGCAGGGTACTGCAGGGTTTTTTCTGCTGAGGCCGTTCTTGGCTTGCAGGTGGATGTCTTGTCCCTGTGTCCCCACCTTCCCACTGAGCATGTATATCTCTGCTCTCTCTTCCTCTTCCTAGAAGGACAGCAGTCCCTCTGGATTAGGGCCTCATTTTCACTTAACCACCTCTTCAAGGTCCCTATCTCCAAAAGCAGTTACAACCTGAGGTGTCCTTGGGGTTAGGATTTCAACATATGATTTGGGGTATCAGGGACACAGTTCAGCCCAGAACAGTGCTGTGCCCAACCTCCTCATTTTATAGAGGAGAATGTTGACACCCAGAGAGGTTGAGCGATGTGCTAAAACTCGCAGGTGTCAGCGGAGGCTGGAGGCCAGCCCATCTGGAGACCAGTGCTCCTCCCCATGTCCCCCCGACTCACCTTGAGTGTGGGCTGCTTGCTGCCCGCGTCCCCTCTCCTCCCCAGGTGCCACCTGATCCCTTCCCCCTGGACTTGCCCTCTTCTCCCCACCCCACACCCCCGGCCCCCACCATCCTCACCTTCTGGTGTGTGGGGACTCTGCTTGTCAGGGTCCAGGGCGCAGGAAGACTTGTTCACTCTCAGTCCTGGGTGAAAGCGTCTGTGGTGAGGAGTGGGTTTCGGTGCACCATGATGTGTGTTTGGGAATCTTGAGGTCTCTTATATATCGTCATCCACTCTGGGGCCTCTGTCCCAAAGCTTGACCCACAGGTAAAGAAAATGTTTGGGCGCTTTCAAACACACCTTGGGAAGACACATTTCTGTATCTGTCACATAGCTGTCAAAACTCCTAACATCTGGAATGTTCTGTCTCTTACCACGGCCAGAACTTGTGGATTCTTCCAGAAACCATGTCCACCCCCACCCCCCCCCAGGGAGCAAAGCACATCTGTCAAACTGCCCCAGCTTCACTGGGAGAGATTTAAGAACTGGAGTCTCTCCTGAGGTGTCAGGCTTTGAACACCTCAACACTTTTGTAAAATAGACCACAGCCTACCAACCACTGTCATACAGCATATCCTCGTTCATCATTAAAGTGGCTTGTCAAAATTCAGGGTCCCGAGTTTTGTGTTTTTCAACAACATCCAGGAAAGCCCTTCCCGAGTACCGGGGACCAGAGGAGAATCCCCCACAGCATTTGTGAACTGCGGGCTCTCTGGTGTGCATGCATTCATCTGTGAATCCAGGAGAGCTTTGTCTGGTGCCTAATGCCTGGTGTTCCTCCCCAGTGGGACTCCTCCCGCCATTTTCCCGTCTCCTAAAATGGCACCACTGTCCCCCGCTGCTCAGGCCAGTCGCCTGATTCACGCTTCCTGACTTCCCTCCTCTCCCTCCTCCAATCTATGAGCACGTCAAGGTGGCTTTGCCTCCCAAATACAGCGCACGTCCATCCATTCCTCAGCCTTCTGTGGCCTTAATTCCCCTTACCATGAACTCCGCAGGGACTCCACACGCATCCTCCTCATTGCTGTCCCTGTCCCCGTCCTTGCTTCCTGCAGTCTGCTCTCCATGCAGCCGCCAGAGGAATCTTGTAAAAGCTTGCTTAGCCCTTGTTATCCCTGTTTGAGACTGCCGGGGCTTCCCACTGTACCAAAGTAGAGCCCAAATTCTTCGTCAGAGACCATGGGCTCTGCATGACCTGACCCTGCCTGTCTCTTGAACTTCACCTCCCTCCACTCTCCCTGTCATGGACCCTCGAGCCCCGTGGCAGACTTTCTGTTCTTTATGGATTCCGAAACATTCCGAGCTCAGGACCTTTGCACTTGCGGTTCCTTCCACATGAGACTCCCTCCCTCCAACTCTCTGCACACTGCCTCTCTCTTGTCATTCACAGCTAACTGGATGCCGTCTTCCCAGAAGGACCTCCCTTGTCCATCCCGCCTCAGCCTGACCTGCCCTTTCCCTGGTCTTTTGCCAGTGTCGCCTTTCTTTTACTTCTCTGCAGTTACTGAAGGCTTTAGCTAGCCGGAACGTTGCTATTTAAAAGTTCTGCTCATGTATCTGTGACGCCCATAGCAGTGTGTCTTATTCACACGGTACCACGGATGGGGGTGGGTGGGTTGGCACAGGGCAGGGGCTTGGAAAGTTCAGTTACTGTCCATTGACTGTCGGCCTGCCTATGGATATGACCCTGTCCCACTAGCAGAACACAGACAGGTAAAGAGACAGGTAAAGGACCCTCTCCCGGACTCCTTCTGTCTCGTTTCTGTTCAGTACCTGGACCTTTCATGTCCCTTCTTTTCTCTCTCCTTGACATGTTCATCAGAAGGAAGGTCTTACAGAGAAGCTGAGGGTAGGGCTGTGAAGGATAGTGTGGCCAGAACTCAGGCAGCCTGTTTGTAGACTAACACTGTTAGCCTCCCGCCTGTCCCTGTAATCTGACAAGTGTAGACAAAGGCATTCGCCACCAGAGGGCATTTTTCAAGCAGTATGGCTCCCCTAGTGGGCACTGGTTGGTTACAGAATCACTGCCATCAAAAAAAAAAACCCCAAACCGAATACTTCACAGTGTAAAGATGCTCATAAACCCCGTGTAACTTCCACTCCTGGGGATTTATCCTAATGGAAAAAGCAAAATAATATATGGGTGACACGGACCAAATTTCCAGCAATAGGGGAGTATAAATTGTGGTACATCAACACGAGAATCTAAGGTAGCCATGAAAATGTTAAGCATCAGGACCTGGAAAATTCCTAACAGAATATTAAGGATTCACACCACTGCAACAGCCATGGAGGGATCATGCCATTGAAATTTTCACCTTTTCTGTGTAGTGAGATTATGGGTAATTTTTAATTTTTTCCTTGAAAGTTATTATGTCTGTTTAATTACCCTCCCCAAACCTCCCAAAGAAACAACTTGATTGTCTCTGTAACTGTGGGATCTCCCTCCATCTGTATGTGACAGTGGTGACTACATTAGTCTCTAGGGCTTCACTTACCGGGTCCTGCAGGCTGGAGGACTTAAACAACAGAAAGCCATTTTCTCACAGTTGTGGAGGCTGGCAGTGCAAGACCCAGGTGTTGGCAGAGTGCTAATTCTTTCCTGAGGCCTCTCTCCTCTTGGGTTTTATAGATGGGCACCTTCTTCTTGTCACATCATCTTCCTTCCATAGGCATCTGGGTCCTAGAAAGACACCAGTCAGATTAGATTAGAGCCAACCTTAATGCCCTCATTTTAACTTCACTACCTCTGTGAAAATCCTGTCTCCAAACATAGTCACATCCTGAGGTACCGGGGGTTAACACCTCAACATATGAATTCAGTGACTCTTAAAATACTTATATACTGACATAGAATATACTAGAACTCTTAAATACTTATTATGTACCTTTTACTTATATATTTATTAAGTATATTAGTAAGTAATAAGGTTACTATTAATACTTATACTATAATACTTATATAATACTCATATACTATATACTTATAAACAGAGTATCATTTCTTAATATTTATTTATTTATTTTAAAGATTTTATTTACTTATTTGTGAGAGAGAGAGAGCACGCACAAGAAGGGGGAGGGGCAGAGGAAGAAGCAGGCTCCCCGCTGAGCAAGGGGCCCAATATGTGACTCGACCCCAGGACTCTGGGATTGTGACTTGAGCCCAAGGCAGGCACTTAACGGACTGAGCCACCCAGATGGCCCTCATTTCTTTATATTTAGGTGATTTTACAATTGTTACAACTAAAGCCCTCCCTGTGATGCAGAAGGCAGTGTAATATCATTCCTTACACTTTCGTCACGAGCCGTAGAGCCCATGTGATATTTACACATCTTTGCTACCTCTTTGGCAACCTGTTAAAAAGTTGTAATTATTCAAAAGACCTTCAGGGCATTTGTTTACAGAAAATGGATCTCACTCACTGAGTTCTGCTCCTCTCAGTGGGTATTTTTTTAAACTTTCTTCTTTTTTTTTTTGTTTAAAGATTTTATTTATTTATTTGACACAGAGAGACACAGCAAAAGAGGGAACACAAGCAGGGGAGTGGGAGAGGGAGAAGCAGGCTTCCCTCGGAGCAGGGAGCCCGATTTGGGGCTCAATCCCAGGACCTGAAGGCAGACGCTTAATGACTGAGCCACCCAGGTGCCCCATCTCAGTTGATTTATGGGCTGATTTATGGGCACAGTACTTTTTTACAAATGGTGCCACAGCAGTTTCCTCAGCCAGCGTCCCAAGGATCACTACATCTTCACGTGTCCCACTCATGACCCAATAGGTTGGTATCGTTGTATTACGTATATCTAGGGATGTGCTAAATGCAGCTTTAATAATATTACATAGTATTATAGTATAGTGTATATATACCCATACACAGCACTGCATATGTACTTACATACATCCCCCTATATGTTCAGTTATTAACTGCACCATAGATTCTAATCCTTCTTTTAATTTAATTTTGCTTTTCAAACGCATACTTGTGAATTACAAGTGTTATATGTTCTTAGCCAATCAAAATCCTTGTGAATTACAAGTGTTATATGTTCTTAGCCAATCAAAATCCTGTTCTTGAAATTATTGTCTGAGCTTCCTAGGTTCTACGGATTTATTATTATGGTGTGTGCCTCTCACTATAAAGTACCAATGCTTTCACATGAATAGAGATAAAGAATGAATGAAAGACTCCAGATGTTGTGTAAGGCTACTAAATTAGCCTGCTTTAATCCCTGTCTGCAAAATGCCCAAATAGATACATTTTTGAAGATTTACCAGAAGAAAGACATGATGTGACATTTATTTCTTTAGGGACTCCGTTATTGGAGCTGTCTTCCTTGGGCCCCAGCTGCTCTTCCATCCAGTATCTTCCACAGGCATGGGGCTTACAACATGGTGCCCTAGGAAGAGAAGACTAGAGGTGTCACCTTGCTGATACCTAATAGTCACTGGGAATTTGGGGTTTGGAGCTCTATGTGAAAAGAATGATTACTTTGACACTTTATAGACAAGCAAAACAGGCCTTCACAGCTCATGATTTATTTAAAGCAACAGGGCAATTCAGGGACAGCTCTGGGATGAAAACCAATCGTCTCTGAGCCCCCAAGATAGATTGCCAGGCCCATGAATCATCCTGCCACTAATATAAATAAAATAACAAGTAAGATACAAGAGTATTATTAGTTCTGACCACTGGACACCATAACCTTTTCAAACCCTGTCTTCTTAGTTATGATAGTAATTTTTTTAAAAGAGTTTATTTGTCAGAGAGAGAGAGCACGTGCACACAAGCAGGGGGAGCAGGTAGAGGAAGAAGCAGGCTCCCCACTGAGCAAGGAGCCTGATGTGGAGCTCAGCCCAGGACCATTCTTTCTGCCTCTTAACTAGAGATAGATTGAGCATATAAATCTCAAATGAAAATAACAAAACCCGCTAATCATGTATTTTGGTTTTGGTAAGTGCTATTTTGTATGGGAACATTTTTATTTATTATACAGTATCTATCAGTGTCGTTAGTTCTAGAAAATCAAAGCAGCAAGTTGACTCTACAGATTGCGTAGCTGGAAAGAAACAGAAAGGTAAAGAAACAAATGGAAACAAATCAGTTACACTGGAGGAAGAAATGCCATGATGCATGGCTTTGAAGCGAACAATTTTGCAAGTGCACTACAAAGTGTCTCTCGGATGGTGACTACAGTGGGATTTGCTTTAGGGAAGCAGTGTGGGCTAGTTATAGAAATGATAAATGCAATATATATGTAGGACAAATCCTATATATAAAGCCATATAGGTAAGCAGTAAAAAATAAGGTAAATCTTCTTGTGCCATCATGGAATGGTATGTGTAACATATTGTTAAATGAAAAAAGGCAAGACGCAGAAACAGTGTGTCACCTGTCTCTTTACCTGTCTGTGTTCTGCTAGTGGGACAGGGTCATATCCATAGGCAGGCCAACAGTCAATGGACTGTAACTGAACTTTCCAAGCCCCTGCCCTGTGCCAACCCCCCCCCCATCCGTGGAACCATGTGAATAAGACACACTGCTATGGGTNGGCAGGCCAACAGTCAATGGACTGTAACTGAACTTTCCAAGCCCCTGCCCTGTGCCAACCCCACCCCCATCCGTGGAACCANATAAGACACACTGCTATGGGTGTCACAGATACATGAGCAGAACTTTTAAATAGCAACGTTCCGGCTAGCTAAAGCCTTCAGTAACTGCAGAGAAGTAAAAGAAAGGCGACACTGGCAAAAGACCAGGGAAAGGGCAGGTCAGGCTGAGGCGGGATGGACAAGGGAGGTCCTTCTGGGAAGACGGCATCCAGTTAGCTGTGAATGACAAGAGAGAGGCAGTGTGCAGAGAGTTGGAGGGAGGGAGATTACCTGACCCGCCCAGGCGTCCCAATTATGATAGTAATTTCTAAATGTTTTTTTTTAAACATAAATCTAATAGAGATTTTTTATTAAATGCATATCGTTGCAGGTGTTCATTGGCCTGGGTGGATCAGTCAGTTAAGAGTCTGCCTTTGGCTCAGGTCATGGGATATAGTACCACATCGGGCTCAACAGGGACTCTGCTTCTCCCTCTCCCTCTGCCGCTCCCCTGCTTGTGCGCTCGCTCTCTCTCTCAAATAAATAAAATCTTTTAAAAAAAATAAAGTAAAAGTGCCAAGGTCCCGAAAGTCAAGAACAGACCAAGGACTGTCCCACACTGAAAGAGAGCGAGGAGACCATGCAGCTAAATGCAACTTGTGACTCAGAACCTGACCTTTTTCTAGAAAGGATATTACTGGGACAATTGGTGAAATTAAAATGGGCCTGAGAATTGGATGGCACCATTGAATCAGGGTCGATTTCCTGATCTTAATGATTATATAATGGTCATATAGGAGAATGTCCTTGTTTGCAGGGAATATACACTAAGGAATTCAGGGTTAGTGGGACAAAAGGTAAGCATCTTATTCTCAAATGATTCAGGGGACAAATGTCATTTGTACAATCATTTGTCCTGTACATCCAAGTTTTCACTGTGATTTTTTTGAAACACAAAAATTATTTTTAAAGACCTCAACAGTAACTGTAGCAATTATTTAGAACTTAGGCCAACTTTTGTTGGGAAGGATTACTTTTCCCTAGCATTTTTCAGAATTGCTGGTACCAGGCAATATTAAAAGGCAGAGGGCTTTCCAAGTCAGTTTGGTTACTGCTTTTAAATTCTCTAAGACGGTACAGCCTCTGATTGCCTGCACCTGGAGAGGACGGCTCAATTACGAAGTACGTGACCATGTTTCCCCTGCTTGTAACGCAGAGTGGAGGGCATTTGTGGAATGTATGTGGGGTGGGGGGGGGTGTGCACTTTTTTCTGTATGCGTGTGCTGGGTATGAGCAACTCCATGTGAACTAAGCATAGCAGATTGTTAGGGTGTTTTTCTCCTTCTTCGAAGCAGTTAGTAGTGGAGGCAGTGATCTTTAAAATGGAAGCAGTCGGGGCGCCTGGGTGGCTTAGTGGGTTAAAGCCTCTGCCTTCGGCTCAGGACATGATCTCAGGGTCCTGGATTCGAGCCCCGCATCCGGCTCTGTGCTCATCGGGGAGCCTGCTTCCCCTTCTCTCTCTGCCTGCCTCTCTGCCTACTTGTGATCTCTCTCTCTTTCAAATAAATAAATAAAATCTTTAAAAATAAAATAAAATAAAATGGAAGCAGTCACTCCTGCCTGCAGCCCAAGGGAGACACAAACGCTAAGCAGAGCAAGGGTGGAGGTGGGGAGGCGGAGGGGGCACAGGCTGTGCCACTGTCCCCACCCACTGTGGGCGGCACAGGAAGCACACCAGGACTCTGCGGCGTGTCATACCTACGCAAAGGGGTATTGAGCGGTTGGTCCTGGCGGAGAAGAATGGTGGTTTGTGAAGCTCCTTCACCCCTGCACTTTCGCTGAGATAGTCCCACCTGGCATTTCAGCCCCTAGAGAACAGCCTTCAGTGTCTACGTGTCCTCCCTCCCCTCTGTCCCCACTTCCCCACCCCTCCCCTCCCCGTTCTGTCTCTAGCTTCCAGGGCCACTCAGGTCCCAAACCCCCGTGGACAGGAGTCACCGTGGACCTTGCGAAAAGTAAATCCTGAGCTCCTGCCCCGGAGGCTCTAACCCACTCAGGGTGCGCCTAGAAGCATGCATTTTTAACAAATGCCCCGTATCTTGATGGCTGTGGTCTGTGGGCCCTCCGAGACACCTTGCTCTATCTAGTACAGGAACACAGGGCTTGCGGTCAGAAAGCCCAAGTTTGCCTTCGCAGCTCTCTTTCCGCACACTGGAGGACCTTGGGCAAGTCCCCCGTGCGCCCTGGGGCTCAGGTTCAACCTCAACACCCAGAGTCTGTTGTAAGGATCGAATGCCATGGAAGGCAAAGCACTTTGCAAACTTTGAAGCTCTGCAGAAGCAAGAAGAAGAGAATCCGCCCTGGTTATTACCTTAACCTGGGTTATCTACCAGGGGGGATTAAAGACACTCAGGTGCCATGTTTTTGGTGCCTCGTAAGCCATTTTTTAAAGGGGTTATTCTCCCCCCGCCCCCAGCCTTCCATACAGCCAAGTGTGAGAAATTACAGAAGGAGAAGGAGGACCTGGAGAGGCGGTTTGAGGAGGAGGTGCGGAAGCTGGGCTGGCAGCAGCAGGCGGAGCTGCAGGACCTGGAGGAGCGGCTGCAGCTGCAGTTCGAGGCGGAGATGGTGAGGCTGCAGGAGGAGCACCACGCCCAGCTGCTGCGCATCCAGTGTCAGCACCAGGAGCAGGTCAGTCTGCCGCTAGGGCCTCCCGCTCTCCTGGAGGGACACACAGGTGCAAGGTGGAGGGGAGCCAGCGCTGCTTTAGCAAGAAGTCCTGCTCTGGAGGTGAGCTTCTGGAAAGTTCACTCTCTGACCTCCTTTCTTCCTGCTGTCCCCTCTCTTCTTCCCCCCACCCAGCCACCCTGGCCTCCAGCTCCTTCTTCTCAGGCACCCTACCACCCGATGGGGGGGGGCTTTTGCCTTTGCTGTGCCCTCTGCCTGGAATGCTCTCCCTCCAGACATTCCATGGCTCCCTCTTTCCCTCTCATCCAGACTGTTCTCCAAAGTCACTTTCTCAGTGAGGCCTTTGTTTCTCCAAACTTACAGCCCCTCCCCAACCACATACACACTCTTCCTGCCCCCTCCCTACTCTAGCCGCTTATCGCTGTTGAACGAAGTATACATTTTGCTCAGGTCTCCTCTTTCTCATCTGTATATTCCATGGAAGGCAGTGATAATCACAAGCAAATGCCCCTAGCACTTGTGATGCCCTGGGGGACTGCTCTTAACTCTCTGCCTATACTAACTCCCCTAATCCTCGCAACAGCCCTGCGAGGTGGGTACCGTGATCACCCCCATCTTATAGGTGAGAAGGCCGAGACCTAGAGTTTAAATAACTGGCCAGAACTCACAGGGCGGGGCACAGAAAAGCCAGGTGGAACCCAGTCTGGCTCCAGGGTCCCTTGCCATCCAGCACGAACTTCAAATTCTCAGCTCGGTCTCCGGTACCCGAAGTCTGGCACCTGACCTTGCCTGCCCTCCGCACGCACCTGCTGAATGAAGGAATGAATTCCTCTGGTTAACCTCAGCCAGGCAGTCTTGGTAGAGAGGGCAGTGCAACCTGGAGCAACTGGGGAGGATTCTCGGGGTTGTGCCCCCCATCCCAAGCCAGCTCCCCTCCAGGACTGTGGCTTGTGCAATGTGACAAGTGTCAGCTAGCTCTGTGAGCGATAGCTCGGCTCCTGTCTCTGCTCTTCCTTCCAAGCTCCCGAGGCCCTGGTGCCCTAATGCCCGCTTCTAACAGGTGTGTTATTTCACGGCGTCTGGCGGCGACGTCCCTAAAGTAAACTGGCATTTGTGAAGAGTGCTCTTTAAGTCTTGGGCGTGCGCTGAGCGGCCCTTCATTATCAAGAGTATTCGGGCTGCTCTCCTTGGACTGCTTCCAAATAAAGATCCTGGACAGCCGTCCCCGGAGGCTTGTGAACACAGAAGGCACAAGAGTCATTTCAGAGTAATTTTAAGTATTATTGTAATTTAAAATCTCCCATTGGACAGCCCTTTATTCGGCTTCTCGGGTTAGCGTTCTCCTTTTCTAGAGGCCTGTGGAAACCAGACACACCTGCCTGCTTGAGGTACTTTAGACCCTGAGCCCAGGAAACAGAATAGCTGGCAGCTAGGGTTACCTGCAGCGGCTAAGATTAGAAACTGAGCCCCAGCATCTTACCTTCTAAGCTTACGGAGCAGAGGATTTTGGGGTGCTTTAACTCAACTTGGGAACTCACTGCTAGGGCAGGCTGACCTCTGCAGGATGGTCCTGTAGGACAAATCCCCTGAGTAGGTGTTTGGACCTGCTGCTGTCCACAGCTGTCTGATTGCCTGGCCCCTGTGTACCTCTCAGCTGTGTGCAGAGACCAGTTTGTTCTGTGCCTCTGTAGCCCCGGGCTGCTCATTCCGTTCTACACAGAATGTGTTTTCCCCTATAGCCACTAGAAGATTTCCGATCTGCAGTCCTGGCTCGGTTGAGAGGATGCCAGGAGGCAGGGAGGTGGTCACCAGCGGGAGAAGGCGCTTGGAGGGAGCCCCCCGAGCAAAGGCTCAGGTCGGGGTGCAGTGTATGGGAACCACAGAGCTGAAGCCGCAGCTGAGCAGACCCGGTTCGCTGGTGGGGGGCCGCGGAGTTTCACTGGGAGATGTGTTCTCGCCTGGCCTCTGGGCTGGGACACGGCAGCCTTGTAGAGATTTGATACTGGGATGGACTGGAAAGAAAGAAGGGCCCAACATTTCCCCTTGAGAATAAGTTACATAAGCCACCTATGTATATTTAAGAAGTGCTCTGTCTTAGGAAGGTTCTGAGTTCTGTTCTTCTCAATCCTTCGTAAGAGCTAGGGATTCATTTATTCATTCATCAGTACAAAGAATACTTAGTGAATGCCACTGCACTCAAGGCATTAGACAGGTGACTGGGAGAGATAGTAAGATATAGGACGTGTGGACTTGCTTATGTCCTAGCTCCAGGTTAGAGATCAGGGCCAGTTCTGAGACAAGGACCCAAGAAACTATAATACTAGGTGAGAAGTACAGAGGACGTGTTTAGGAATTTAGATTACTTCCAACTATAAGAAAAAGGGAAAGCTTTATGGTGGAAATAGCTTCTGAAGACTTTCTATGTGGGTAAACCTTACCTATGGAAACCCATTGGTTTGGGGGTGGAGGGGATGGCGATTTAAATCTAAGAATTGTTCTGCTGCTATCCTGGCCCTCCCCTTCTCCAGCAGAGAGCACGCAGGCAGTGGGAGGAAGATGAAATGCACCTCAGTCCAGCAATTCCCAACTTGCAGACAGAATCAATGCCTGTTGGTCTCATGCGGGAGAAGCCTCAAGTGCCTGACCGCCATGGAGTTTGGATGCTCTGGGGTGTGAATGACCCATATGGGAGTCTCCACACTCTGTGGGTCTTCCTTATCAGGGACAGCTGCACTTGGCAATGCTAACTCCATTAGCATTAGGAGGGAGCAGCATCTCTGTGTTCCTGGAGCCTTAAAAACCAAGTTAACCAATCTGGCTTCTCCTCATGCCCCAGCGCCTCAGGTTGGCAATGGGGAGGCGGTGTCAGTTTCGACGCACAGGATTTTGGGGTGCTTTAACTCAACTTGGGAACTCACTGCTAGGGCAGGCTGACCTCTGCAGGATGGTCCTGTAGGACAAATCCAATCATCCGCTCACCTGGAGGGGCAAAGACTATCTCTCTCTGCCTACACGTGGCAATCACTTGGGAGAACTTCTGACAAAACACCCCTCCTCATCTTCACCCCACATGAGTTCAATCAGAATTGCTGAGGGGGGCCTGGCATTGGTGCTGTATAAAAGCAGGGCCTCTGGTTAGGGGCACGAGCTGGGGGCATAGGGAAAGCCTCTTGGCTTTCCTCAGTGACCTCTGAGATATGGTAGGACTTTGATTTGAAAAACATGACGGAAAGGTGTTTCATTAAAATCAGCTCTCATTCTCTAGCTTGCTACACATTAATAGAAGCCAGTTTGCCAGAGCTTCCCTTTCTCGAAGCACACGAAGCACGCAGGATGGATTTTCACTGTCAACGCACGTGCTTTTCCCTGGGAGCCCCAAGCGTGGTCGCTTCTCTGTCCAGCTTGCAGCCCTCCCTTCTGGGCTGCCTGCGGCTGTCCCCCGAGGATACTTAGCCACAGAGCCTGGTATCCAGTGACCGGATTTGTGACCTTTGACCCCATCACTCCCAGACCCTTTGGCAGTTTGTTTTTCTCCCTGATCTGGCCCTAAAGTCACTCTCTTTGGGGGGCTGCAGGAGAAGCGGCCGTGCTGGTCCTTTGGCGTTTCCACCGGCCTTGTCTCCTACCTAGGACATACGTTCTACCCCTTCCTGAAAAAAAATCACCCTTTTAGACTCGCTGGCAGGCTCAGCCTCCCCATGCTTAATCAGAACGAACAGAGTCCACTTTGTCCATCATCTCGCATTACGTCTCTTTGGTTGGGCGCAGCCCGTGTTCAGCGGCCAGCAGCAGAAACCACACTGTCCCTAATCAAACTGAATGACGTCCCCTGGGGCCGGCTGTCTTCCAGCCCCAGAGCCCCCACACGAAGGGGGGAGGTGGTGCAGGGAAGACAGGGCCTTCCAGGCACCTCTGCCCCCGTGCTGGGCTGCAGAGGGGACAGAGGCACGGCCCCGGGACGCGAGGAAGTCGCACTGGGCACTCCAGCACAGGTGGCTGCCAGCTCCGAGTCAGTGCCCTGGAAGCTGTACCAGGGACGGAAGGGAAGGAGGGTCCTGTAGTTATCTAGAAAGGAATGTCAGGAGAGCCCCGGGCAGAGTTAACATGGGTGGGCTCCCTCTGTCTGACCAGCTATGAACACAGAGTCTGGGGTGGGGGCAAATGGGAATTGAATCTGGTTTGGGTTTAATGTGTGAAACCGAAGCTTCTTCATTCTAAAGGTCAGTCTTTCTGAAGTGAATTGCCAAAGCCTCAGACAACTGTATTTCGCAAATGGCTCAGTGGGGTAGGCCCCGCAGCTGCAGTCCTACTCATCTGAGGGTGGTTTTTCCAAGCTTTTGCTCTGCTGTAATCCAGCCCCGCTGAGCAGCGAGCGGCTGGGGGAGTGGAGCCGGCCACAGGGAACAGCTGCCTCGGGGCAGGCCCGGGCTCTTCCATGGGCACATTCATAGCCTCCTCTGTGGCACAGCCCACAGCTCCCTCTGCCTGCAGGAGGGAGGAGGGTGGCCCAGCAGTGGTTCAAGGGGTCCCTACCTAGGGTTCTAGAAGAAAAAGAAGGATGCTTCACCCACCATAAGTCTGGTGTGGACTGACCTAATTTAGTGCCTTTTGCCTCTGACTGAGTGATCTGTGTGCCCAAAATGACCTTGTATTTCCCTTGGTTCAACTTGTCTGAATCTCCTCATGTGCCTTCAGAAGGTTTCCAGTCTTCTCAGGCTGAGAGACCTTACTGGCCACTTCGGAGTGTGAGCCCGTGCTCCAGAAAGAAGCCAGGAGCCATGGGAAATGTTGTGGGGATTAATAGCATGACAATAAAGAGGATGCCAAGAGTGGACAGCCCCATCTTTTCTCTGTTCCTTAAAAACCATAACGATGTATAGAAATTATGAAATAATTAAATACTGAAGAGTAAGCATTATAGTGTCCAAATTCTGGCTCATTGGCTTTCACTGGTTTCCTTCGAAACGTACTAGGCGTTCCATTCCTTGCATATGGACTTTCCGAGTTAGGGATTTAGTATTTCATTCATAAAAGCACCTCAGAGAGCCCATAACAGAGAGCTTGTGCCCTTACATCACCCTTCACGTATTGGGGGCAGTATTTTATCACCAACCAGAAGGGCGTGTGTTTAGCCACAAACGTAATGTTGCATTTGCCAATCAGGGTATATCCAGCTTTGGCACGTGGGACTTTTCTGGAACCTAGCCCTTCCATTCATTTGTCTTTCCTGAAACTACCCATGGTAATTTGTATAAGAGCCCAATAAATTAGAATTATACCAAGGACTGATGAAAGATGTTTCTTTATTCCGAAATGGGTAACATAACTCCAAATAATGTGTGGGTACTTGTTTCTACAGTGTGCTCTGGGCTTAACTGACATCAGTAATAAAGCAGAAAGAAAAGATAGTTCCATTTTTTTAAGTCAGTGATTTATTTTTCCAAGAGACTAAAAGGCTCTGGACAAAGATGCCATGAAAACCTCATATAAACAGGAATTGGACAAGTAAGTACTGTGGTAATCAGCCTTTCTGCTGAGTGCATTCATAGATCTGAACCTTAAGTAAAAGATCGTTTAATCAAGAATGACCAGTAAATAAAAGTGAATCATTGCATACCATGTCCGTTTGCATATTATCGTGCAGTTTTCCTAAGACAGTGGAGTTCCTTGTTGGTTTTGCCAGTGAAAAGTTCTCATTTTCCATAGGAGAGAGAAGTCAGACAAATTCTCCTATGCAATTACACTATCTATAATGGGAATCCATCCCATTTTAAAATAAAAATACTCCGATGCACCCACTTCCCGAGTGGGCTTCCTTTCTTGTGGAGAGCCCTTCCTCCCTTCGAATCAAAGGTCAGCCTGTGACTTAGCCCCAGAAAAAGGAGGGACACCAAGAGTTGGCTGCATATTACCTGCTAGAAGCAATGTGTCCTTACCTGGTCCGTCCAAGAGCTTCAGTCTCCGGGGGCCATTTCCTGGTTCAGTGTTTCTCAAATGCCGGGTTTTGATACACTAATAGGTCGTGAAATAAATTTCACATAAATTTCACATAAATTTCAATAAATGGTTTGCAACTGGCATTTTGAAAAAGTAAGATAGAAATTTTAAAACCAGGTGATTTCAAGGAGGAAGGGACCAGGTTGTATCGCAGAACCTTGGTTTTGTGTGTGCGCCCATGCGCAGTGCAAGGTACGGTGGTGGTTTTTAAACAATGGCTCACTGACAAAGAATTTGGAAAAACACTGTTCTGGTTTGCTACCATGGGGAGAGAGGGTGTTTTGAAATTACTCCTAAAAGTCAGCCATTCGAGGTTAAAGCAACAGCCACAGCAATAACAAAAACAGTAAACATGTTGTTGGGGGGGGGGCAGTTTGCAGAGATCGGGAAGGGTCAAAATAAAAAACCTGGAGCAGCCGCACTGCCGGTGGTTACATTCTGGAAATGTGCCTTCGGCCAGAGAAACAGGGGTAGTTCCACGTTGCCGGGGCGGGGGGCCGAGGGTGGGGGTTCCAAATTGCGATCTGGAGGCCAGGGTTATGGTGAAGCATGGTAGCTGAGCGCACACGGATCTGCCGGCCTGTCCTGGGGCTGGGGAGAGCACCCCAAAGCATCGGTTGTGGCCTTGCTGGGGTAGGCAACAACGGTGCGTTTGAGAGCGTTTTACCGGCGGAGTCAGACAGACCGAGGCCGACTGCCAGCTCCGCCATCCACGAGCCCTTGGCAAAACATATCAAACCCCTGTAAGCCTCGGTCTCCTTGTCTGTAAAATGGGCATAAAAATACCTACTTCGTGATGTCGCTGTGAGAGATAAACGCCGAAACCAATAGCAGGTGGCTTAATAAAGGTTAGTTCCCTCCATTCATCTTGCATACTGAAGCTGCCAGCTGTTACTGGGCAACAGAGAGGGACCATCCAGCAGAGGGCGCTCTTCTTTTCCTTACCCGCCATCGTCTCAATGATTAGTGCCCGAGAAGGAATGGGAGTGGGAAGGCAACCGGCCAGAAGCCAAGCCCTGGGCACTGAAGAGGTGGCTCAGGCAGCTGTCCCCCACCGGGAGCTGCCAGCCTCCTACAGACAGTTGGGCTGAGGCGGTGACTTCCCTGTGACCTCCCCCTGACTTAGGGGCTACCACATCATCACCAAATCCTGACTCCCCTGCCTTGGCGCAAGGCCAAGATGACTGTCATCTCAGCAGAATGGCTTGTCCTTGACGTTTTGGCCACAGATCATTCTACTAGCTGAATACCAACTGTGTTCCCCAAGCAGCGAGGACGCTCCCGCCACCCATTGCCCCATCTGTGTGTGTAACCATAGCTGTGGCCTCCTCCAGGTAGAAGATCTCACGGCCAGTCATGAGGCTGCTCTCCTGGAGATGGAAAATAGCCACACGGTAGCCATCGCGATCCTGCAGGATGACCACCACCACAAAGTCCAAGGTAGCTACCAGCCTTGATGTGTGCGGCCATTCAGGGTACCCGGCACAAGCCAAGCTTTTGCGGCTGCCCTTCCTCTCTTGCTCCTCTTTCCGTTTTCCCTTCCTCTCCATCCCAGTGTGTCTTTTGTGTTGCTTCCTATGGAAAGAAGAAATGAAAAATCCAGGATCCATCCAGGTAACTACTCCTTTCCTCAGACGCATTTACCCTCAGACTTGCCTGATAAGAGAACCCTGAGGAGCTGTGCCAGGGGATGGATGTGCCAGCCCACGTCCCACCTGGTGATCCCACGTAGCTGCTTCGGGGTTCCCCGGAACACTCTAAAGGGTCTCAAAGCTGGAGAAACACTCTTCCAAAGTAGGCCTGGAAATCCTTGTCTTGTAGCCCTTTAGAACAAAATGGCGACCCCGAGGTGGGTGTGCTTTCCCCACATTTGTGATGTGTTGGGGGCCGCAGCAATGTCCAGCTGGATCTAGGTCTCCACACCTCATACTCGGACTCAGACACCATATTCCCCATGGAGTTCCAGATCTTTTTACATTTTTTTGTAACTTTGAATGATCTTTCAATACTTAGAGATTTTTTGTGGGTGGTGACAACAGTAACAACATCTACTATGTCCTACTAAGATTATTACTTTGCAAAAGAATTTTTTTTACACTTTTGACATAGCATTTCCATTAGTATATATCATTTATTTTTTAATTTCTCTCCCCACCTCACCTTTTTCCCTAGTTAACTAGTTAACTGGTTGTTAAAGCATATTAAAAGTAATGGAATTTAATAAATAGATTAATGAATTATAAGAATTTGAAAGTTAACATCAAGGTTTTTTTTTTAAGGTGTATTTATTTTAGAGAGAGAGAGAGCATGAGTGGGAGAGACAGAGGAAGAGGGAGAGAGAATCTCAAGCAGACTCCACACTGAGCACAGAGCCTGATGCAGGGTTTTATCTCACAACTCTGAGATCATGACCTGAGCCAAAATCAAGAGTCAGATGCTTAACCGACTGTGCTACCCAGGTGTCCCAACATCAGATTTTTAAAAAATTATTTTTATTACTTTTATTTTTTATAAGATTTTATTTATTTGACAGAGAGAGAGAGAGAGAGATCACAAGTAGGCAGGCAGAGAGAGAGGGCGAAGCAGGCTCCCTGCTGAGCAGAGAGCCTGAGGTGGGGCTCCATCCCAGGACCCTGAGATCATGACCCGAGCCAAAGGCAGAGGCTTAACCCACTGAGCCACCCCAGCGCCCCTAAAAATTATTTTTAAAATGTTCTTTGTAAACAACAAAGTCTGTCTGCAACAATCAATACTCATGTTTTGCTTCCCTCAAGTACCAGCCCCACCATCTCTGGAACTTGTTAGTACATGAAAAACTCCAGGCTGGAGGCACGGAAGAGTACTTCCTTGAGAACGACTTAAATGTATTACCTATGTCCTGAGAGCATGTCTCCAACTTAGAGTGGGAGACAATCTCCACCCTTGGCTACACATTGAAACCATCTGGGGATTTTTTTAAATACTTATGTGTAAATCCCACTGCCAAGATTCTAACTTAATTGCTTTGGGGTATAGCCTAGGCATCAGGATTTTTTTTTTAAAGCTCCCCAGGTGATTCTAACATGCAGCAAAATTTGGGAACCATTGTCTTAGAGCACAGTATTAAGCATGGGACAAAGTGTCATGACCTTAAAATAATGAAATTCATTATGGGTATATAGATACTAGCGATGGTTTATACCATCTCCAGAATAGGTACTTTTATCTTGGGTTTTGGGGATCATCTGAACATGTCCTAAAATCCATCACTGCAATGTAGGAAAATGGTCTCTGGAAAGGGAATATGAATGGAAATAGTGCAACGAGCCATGGTGTTTGTTGCCTTTTGCTTCTGTATTTTCATAAAAATAGACCTGGTAGAGTTTTCTGATGAATGAAATCTCACTCAGATACCACATCCAAGGCTTTTGGATTATATCTAAATGTCAAGGCAATGTAGGTGTATTTAATGATTGGTAAAAAAAAAAAATTATTACTATGGTCAGGGCGATGCTTTCAATGACTATTAAAAGCAATCATGTAGACAAAGCCAGGTGGACCAGAAGCCTACACGGCTTTATGTCAGTGAAATCAGCACAAATTTTTCCCCCCCAAATGTAAATTTCATTTATAAACAACTGATTTCTTAGGGACGTTTGCCATCATTACTTAAAAGATTTGGGTCAGTGGAAACCACAAAGTCTTTCCTAATTGCAGCTCATGCCATCCAGAATGATAATAGCTGGCCTCCAGTGCTCTCCTGTTCTAAGCATGTGATCCTGGTTGATTAATGAGACCTTTCCTCCCTGCAGTTCTAAGATGAAAACAAATTGCTTGTGTAGCCAGAATGAGATGCGCTTCACCCAACTAATAAGACTTTTTCCATCTGGAGGAAAATAGAATCCATTCGCTAATAACTCTTACATGACATCTCTTTCTGCCTGACTTGCAAATTATTACCGGAATGACACTTTTCACCATATAGAATTGTTCCAAACTCTCCAAGAAGAACCCGTCCAATTAGTCCTTCCTTCTGTCCGAGTGTCTTAATATCGACTCTTCGCTCAAGCAAATCCTTGAGATCTGTGGTTTCCGAAGTGTGGCCCAGAGGCCACCAAGGGGTCCTTGCAGACACAGCCCTGGCCCCCTTCACACAGTCATTCCCCAGGAAACCCAAGCTGGCAGGATGACCGCCCACAGCAACACTCTCCTTGGAAGGCCACCTTCTAGCCCCAGATTGCTGCATCATGGTGGAAAGGAGAGTGATTTAACATTGATTACCCAGCTGTCCTACCGTGAGCAAAACTTGGAGAATCAACAAGTACTGTGGAGAATCCAACTAGGCCAGGGTGGTGGTAGAGCAGGTTGTAAGAATGAGTGTGCGTGTGTGTGTGTGTGTGTGTGCGCACGCACGTGAGCATGTATGGTTGTGCATGTGCTCGTGAGCACGATTGTGGCTTTCTTTTTTTTAATTTTTTTTAGAGAGAGGGAGTGGGGAAGGGGTGAAAGGGAGAGAGAATTTTAAATAGGCTCCACAATCAGCACAAAACCCAATGCGGGTCTCGATCTCATGACCCTGCAGTCGTGACCTGAGCCAAAATCAAGAGTTGGACTCCTAACCTACTGAGCACCCAGGCAGCCCTACATGATTGTGTTCTGTCTGCTTCCCTCCCTCGTCTCTTTCCTCTTTCCCTCTTTCTCCTTCTTTGCCCTATTCCCTCCATTTAAAATCCAAGGATGGAGAACTCTCTTTAGGCTTCAATCTGCTGTCTACCAATGTCCCTTATTCACCTACATCCTAAGTCTGGCAGAGTCTTGTTTGATCCTTTTCAAAAGACCTACTTAACTATTTGATCTCTTCTCTCCAGAACTGATGTCTACCCATGAGCTTGAAAAGAAAGAACTGGAAGAAAACTTTGAAAAGCTGCGGCTGTCATTACAGGTTAATATTCATTCTCTTAACTCTGATATCAAGCTAAGGGCAGCAGCATCATGCCTGTCTTCAGACATTTATCCAGCACCCGCTGTCTCTCAGATCCTGTACTAAGCACTGGAATATAGAGGTAAATGGGACCCACTCCCTGCCCTCTGAGAAGTTACTGTCCACCCAGACAGCTGTGACCTGAACAGTGACAGACAACACAAGGTAACACGTACTTAGACCCGATGAATGACATCATCAGTGAGCACATAGGAGTTCTGAGACACGGCTCCCCACTTGCCGTGGTCCGAGGGGTACCTGAGCTATGTCTGAAGGAAAGGGAGGACTTGGGGAGGAGAACATTCTAGTCAGGGGAAGAAAGGGGTCGTAAAGGACAGATGTCATAGGACGTGTTCTGGGAATTATAAAAGGGGCTTTAATCACCTGGAGGTGAGTGGGATGAAAAGAACCTTCTTTGCCTTCCACTGCCAACCTGCAGAAAACGTGGGTCTCAGAGGCCAGGTTGCTGACTGTCTTCCTTCTGACTTCGGGGAGAATGACGGCTGTCCTGGATCACATGCTTCTCCCTCCTGCCTTCCAGAGACCCAGGCCACCCCCAGCCCTAGGGCGGAGCCCCCTGGGAAGCAAGGGCGAGGTCGGTGGCCCTGCTTCCATTCCCAACTAAGGCTGCCTCAATTAATAAGATTACTCGTTAAATATTAGGAAACTCGCATCTGGAAATTGTGGAAGGTGATGACTAAAACTAATTCAAAGGCAGGAATTTTTACTTCCTGATGGCATACTTTCCCCTGGCAATATTCACTGCACAGAGCCTGCCCTCAGATTGTGGAGATAGCCAGTGTCACAGCTACTGAATGTACTATTCAGAAGTTTTAAAATGGGCAACCGCCTGCTGTGAGCCCCCCACCCCCCACCCCCCATCCATCAGTCCGTCGATGGCTCTGCACTATGCTGGTGCAATCCTCATGTGCTTAGCCTCAGCACGCTAACCCCAAACTGCCTTCTTGTGCCCCACATTCCACACTGTCGGATGCACTGCCGCTCCGGAACGCAAACCAGGACCACACTGTGATGTAAAAAAAACCCCTCTCCAGCCCCAAAATGAAGTGAGAGTTTTGTTTCATGTGTGAATCTTCACTCTGTCACTAACATTAAACTGTCGTGAATTGTACACAGTTTAGTTGTAACTCTCCATGGGCAGAATTCAACTGGGCTGGAGATTATTTGGTACAAAGAGGATGGGATTGTTTAAGCCGAACTTTCTGGGCTACCGGTGGCTAGGGAAACAGGTCTGGGGACAAGAGATGTGAGCTTTGAGATTAAATGTCCCGTGTACCCTCTCTTACTAGCTTTGAAATATGGACAGTTACATAAGCTCTGTAAACCTTACTTTACTCATCTGTAAAATGGGGGTGATAACAATACCTTCCTCAAGGTATGAGGTTAAGGAAAATAATGGATGTTGGCTGATGGTAGATGTTGGTAAGTAGCTGCTGTTGCTATGATAAGAGGTTCAGCGTTGTTACATTTACTAGTATTACTGTTACTGGTTAATTCCTGAGTGGCCCTTGCTGTGCCGGGTCACCAGCTGGGCCTTTCTGCCTCTCTGCTTGACTCAAAGGAGCCACCCCAAGTTGAAAAACAGTCTCTTCTGTCTGATGGCTGGGGCACCATCGTGTGCCTGTGGATCCATTTTGAGTCATGGTGAATAAGGCAGAAGAAACAGTTTGACATTTTAGATCCATCCCAGGTGGCGTTGGTCTGATGTGTCTTTCACTGTTTTGCTTTTCAATGGAGGAGGAGAAACTCGAAAGAAATGCCTTGTCTGACAGCATGGATGAGTTTGGTGTCGGAGCCAGGTACAGCCGTGTGTGTGGTCACGTTCTAGAAGGCGACTGCACTGCCCAGTGACTGTGCTGGACCGCAGCCCGGGGTGTGCTGGGCTAGGATTTACGTTACCCAGCTCCTGTGTGTGCAAACCCCCTGACAACCCTCTCCCTAATGCACCAGCACTTGCATTTAATGGCACTGTGGGGGCTTTTTTTTTTTTTTCTAAAAAACGAAATGGGAAGTAACTGGAAACAAAACAAAAAAAAGAGAGAGAGAGAGAGGAAAAGGAACCTGCCAAAGCTGGTTTGCAGAACAGGGTCTTCCAGCGAGATGGAGAAAGCCGGCAAGCCAGCACTTCCTACAGGACGGGGTTTTTATGTGGGATTACATAATTTATAATACCTCGCTCTTAAAATGAGGGGGATGAGGCCGTTTCTCTTGCCAGAAGAGTTCCTGGGGAGACCCTAGTCCCTTCATTTTAATGTCACAGAAACGGTGTCATGGGGCAGAGAACTTTGGGATACTCCATGCGATCAAGCCACCATCTAGCATCACGAGAAAGCCCATTGCCTGGCATCCTTCACTTGCCAGCAATGATCAGGTGTTGCTGGGGTTGCAGGGGAGGCTGAGTGTACTTGAACTTGCCTGGCAGCCAGGGAAGGGGCAGGAAATGGTTCCTCCCCGGACACACCATCATCATCTCAGCCTGCACACAGAGAGCTGGTGAGTGGTGTATGCCGGGGCCAGCAGTGCTGCTCTAGCTGGACAGAAGGTCTACATGAGAGAAAAGACCGCTCCCATGGTGGTTCATGCCAGGGACATGCAGTCCAGCCCTGAGGCCCGGAAAGGCCAGGGAGAGGCCAGAAGTGAGCAGAGGAGAGGGGGCTGGCCAGTGGAGGCAGTGCTCGTGGGAGAGCTAGAATATAAGATGGGTGTAGGGGTGCAGCGGGGAGGCAAGAGAGACTGATCAGGACACACATGAACACTGTCTTAAGTATACACTTTATCTTGATGCCAGTGGGGTTTTACATGGAGGGGGTAATGGGTTCGGGTTTGCACTTTAGAAAGCTCCCCCTGACTCCAGCATGGGGGCAGAAGAGTTATAACCCAGGTCCAGGCAAGAGCAGCAGTGGGGCTAAACTGCAGGGAGAGGGAGAGGGACTGGGAGAGTTCGTGGACTCTAGGGACATTCAGTGGGTGGAATTGGCAGGACTCGATCCTTGACCCCCAAATCAGTGTGTTTGGTGGGGGAGGAGGGGTCTCAGGCAGAGAGGGAAGTCAAGGATGGTTCGACGGTTTATCAGTGAGGATGATTCTTCTTTGAGATGGATAGACTCTTCTCCTCAAGTCGGGGACTGGATGTGTCACTCTGCAGGGAGTCTGCCTCTGTGAGGTCAGGTTGGTGGGACCCCAGAGTCAAGCCGCCTGCTCTGAGTTCTCCCACACCCCAGGGTCAGGACGCTTCATGTGCGGCATCAAAGCCACAGGACCCCCTCTTGGTGACGCCCATGGGACAGGCGGTCCAAGCAGCCTCTGACCTCGCCACCCTGGAAAGAGCACCCCGGGCTGGGTGGCCCTCCCTTCACAGCTGCCCAGGCCACCGTGTCTGTGGTGGACCGAGCTAGGCTTCCCATCATTCCTTGCAGGACCAGGTGGACACGCTGACCTTCCAGAGCCAGTCTCTGCGGGACCGAGCCAGGCGCTTTGAGGAGGCTCTGAGGAAAAACACCGAAGAGCAGCTGGAGGTAGTCACGCTCCCCAGACCTCGTGGCTCCCACCAGGGCCTCGCCCCGAGAGTCCCCTCTACGGTCTCCCCCGGAGACGGGACCTCTGTGTGGATCCGCGGCCGGAGAGACAGCTGGCCAGGACAGGTCCCTGTCAGCACCTCTCTCCGGACACAGAGGACAGCTGCAGGTTTCTCCAGCGACATGCTATCCCTGCCAGATGGCACACGGCTCCCCGGCCGCTGTCCCTGTGCTCCTGGGAGCTCTGCGCCGCAGCCGGGACCTGCCCGTCCGCTCGTTCCCCCCCCCCAGCTTCGCTTGGGCTGGTACTGGGGGCGCCGCTCACGTCTGCCTTAGTGGGGTGAGGGGAGTGGTTTCCGGAAAAGCTGGCCAAATTCCCTCCCACTGGTGGAAGGTTGCCAGGTAAAATACACGACACCCAGTTAAACTGGAAGTATAAAGAGGTGAATTTTTTAGTATAAGTATATCCCATGTAATACTTTTAAAAAAAGGTGGTTTATCTGGAATTCTTAATGTCCTGTATTTGTTGTTGTTGTTACACCTGGCAACCTTACTGCAGCATTTCTTTTTCTAAAGTGTATTTTCTGCTTTTTAAACCACCTCGCTCCTTTCCCCGGCAAGGATGCCCCCCCAACTCTGCGTGGGCCCAGGGGAGACCTGTAAATCCCACCTTGTCTGTTGAATCAAGCAGTCTGGGCCCATGTTAAAAGCCAGTGTTGAATTTACTCTTTTTACCCCACGGGCTCCCTTTTGGGGTTGGGCTGGTAGCATCCAGCCCTCCCCGCATCCAGACTTTTCAGTGGATGGTGGCTTTACCTCTCTCGTTCCCCAGGGAGCGGGATTTCTCGTAGCATTTCCAGTGGGAAACGGGTGAGCACCTTTATCAGGGAGGGCTGAGAGTGGGCTGACGCTCACACTCACGCTCTAGTGCCTACCGGGAAGCTGGCTGTAGAAGGCTAGATTTCGCTGAATTCACGGCACTGGAGAATACTGGGCTTTTGCTGAGCAGCCTGGTAAACCGCTCTCACTCTCTGCTGTTGTAGATTGCATTGGCTCCCTATCAGCACTTGGAAGAAGACATGAAGAGTCTGAAGCAGGTATTAGAGATGAAGAATCAGCAAATACATCAGCAGGAAAAGAAGATTATTGAGCTGGAAAAACTGGTGAGTGGGCCTGAGGCCTTGTTGGGAGAACCCCAGTAACCTGAATGGTATGCCCTACAGGCATCACGATGTCCTCACTCACTGCCTCCAGAGGCTGGGCCCTTCCCTGTCCATCGCTTACACCTGAGCAGAAAATGCCATGGCTGAGACCTTTCTTAGGAAGCCAGGAATTCTGATAAGGAATCCAAAGGGGCCTCGTATTGCACAACTGGGCAGCCCTCCTGACTGCCTGCCTCTGTGCTCCATCCATCACTTCTCCCCTGGGGGACTGGTGCTTCCTCCGTCCTCCCTGCGGGGGATGGGTAGTGCACCAACATCAATGCAGCATCACGGAGGTGTGTGCCCGGCACTGCGCAAAGCACTTTAAGTCTTTGTTCTTTAACCCCAGACGGCAATCCGACAGGGCAGGTACTGAGGCTCCTTTCATAGATTCAGATGCAGATGGAGGGCTAGGCAGAGCCCGAAGCTCACCCAGAGGATGGAAGTCTAGGCCCAGGGCTCCCAGTGCCTGCTCTCCTAACCCTTTGCCTCCCCTTCAACCCGGCTTCCCCAGAACTAGCAAAGGGGCCCCTTTGGGGAAACAGAGCCGCCTTGCCCCGCCCCCAGCTCCCTCCCCTCCCAGGCAGGTACGAGGGTGGTGCAAAAGCTAGAGCTGGAAACAGTCATCCGAAGTTGGTAGCAGAGCCCCCAGCTTCCAAGGAGACACCATTTTGATGGGGAAGTTGGCCTAAGGGTCTCGGATAGGCTTTTTTCCTTTTTTACTGTTATATTTAAAATAAACGATGCTATAAAAAGAAAAGATATGCATTATAAAAAATTATAAGATAATAAAAAACAAGAAAATTAGAATATATTTCCAAGCGCTATTCGCACTTCCCAGAGCTTTTCCTCGAGACCATGGACGTGCCCCACGCAGGGAGACCTTTGTATCCTGCTTTCTTCCAGCCAGCGGATCTTTAACTTGCCATCTCAGTCACTGATCATCTCATCTACCTTGTAAAGTCGCCCACTTGTGTCTGAAATATCCCTCGAAGCTGGTTTTCCCAAGCCAGGAGCCGGTCTAGATGCACCTGTTGAATTCGGTTATCATGTCCCCTCATTATCTAGCAGCCCCACTTCCTGCAGACGCCTCATACTGCAGGTGCTCATCAGGTAGGATGGGGACAGATGGCAGTATGACTGTCAGTAACCAGCATCCGGGGCCAGGTGACCCTGTGGTGCCTCCCAGCAGCCCGGAGCTCCCCAGTAAGGTCCGAGCCCTGTCCCTCCCAGCTGGGACCCCCTAGGGGGACCGACGACCCTCCTCCTCCAGGCTGGGCCATCCGCATTCAGTTGTCTGGTCACCCACAAACTTTAGGGTTTATATGGCTGCTTTTTGCCATGTTCCAGGCATTCTGCAGCCATGCATGACTTCTCCTTCCAGAAGCCTTTCTAGGCATAAAGAAAGAAGCAACGTAATCACTTCCCATTTCCTGGGAGCAAAGATGAGGGCTGTAGGGAAGTTTGTGGGACAGAGCCCAGCCCTTTGACTCTGACTCCTGGTCCTTGTCCTGGAAGGGCGACAGTTCTCCTCAAAGATTAAGTGAATCTTAATCTTAAGTGAATCAACAGTGAATTTGTCATTTTCTCTTCAAAAAATAATTTATTTCTGGGCGTCTGGGTGGCTCAGTTGGTTAAGCAACTGCCTTTGGCTCAGGTTATGATCCTGGAGTCCCGGAATCAAGTTCCACCTCAGGCTCCCTGCTCAGCAGGGAGTCTGCTTCTCCCTCTGCCCGTCACCCCTCTCATGCTCTCTGTCTCTCTGTCATTCTCTCTCTCTCAAATAAATAAAAATCTTTAAAATAAATAAATAAATAAATAAATAAATAAATAAATAAATAAATAATTTATTTCTGAATTTATCTTAGAATGGAACTGTACTTCTGCAAGGCCCTAAGGGACACACAGACAGAGAAAAAGGCATAAATTGTGGGGGAATAACAGTCATAGAAAATGTTATTTTTAGATCATGTACCAAGCCCGTCTCGGGTTTCAGGTTCCTGGCTGCCCGTACCCTCAGAAGGAAAAAAATGTGTCCACATTATTTATATTTCTATCCTTCCATTAATTCAGAGTGTCGTATTGCGCACACACGCTGGGGCCAGGGAGGCTGATGCTGCACAGCTGACCATCAGGAAGAACCAGGGGCCACCAGCCACACTAGGTCCTGCTGGTGTCCACTTACCCCTGACAGCGTGTCTCTGGCTGCAGGGCCACACACTGTAAGAAACGTATTCTAGGGGCGCCTGGGTGGCTCAGTCGGTTAAGCATCTGCCTTTGGCTCAGGTCATGATCCCAGGGTCCTGGGATCCAGTCCGGAATAGGGCTCCCTGCTCAGCGGGGAGCCTGCTTCTCCCCCAGCCTCTGCCTGCAACTCCCCCTGCTTGCGTTCTCTCTCTCACTCACTCTCTCTCTCAAATACATAAATAAAATCTTTAAAAAATGTATTCTACACAGACACCTGATGTATACACACACACACACATATGTAAAAAACATTTACACCTAAAATATGAATAACAATATACTTTTACTATATATGGTGCACTCTGGTATTTTCTGTTTTGTTTTGCTTAAAAAAGAAATGCTACTCAGATCTCTCTAACTTGATTTTATAACCCACTAATGCACTGCAAACTACAGTTTGCAAAGCACTGTTCTTTTTTTTTTTTTAAGATTTCATTTATTTATGTGAGAGAGAGCGAGAGTGCACAAAGACGTGCACGCACGCCCGTGTGAGTGGGGGAGGGGCAAGCAGACTCCGAGCTCAGCAGGGAGCCTGACATGGGGCTCCATCTCAGGACCCTGGGATCATGACTTGAGCCAAAATCAAGGGCTGGATGCCCAACTCACCCAACCCAACCCAAATGCCCACAAAGCAATATTCTTGATAATCCTCCAAAGCCCAGATGCCAAGGGCACTGGTATTCTACCTTTGTCACGGCCTCACTGAGAACCTCTTAACACTGCCTCCTTTGTAGGCGGAAAAGAACATTATCTTAGAAGAAAAGATCCAAGTTCTCCAGCAGCAGAATGAAGACCTCAAAGCAAGGATTGACCAGAACACCGTCGTCACGAGGTAGGTGCGCCTGGGTGTCTGAGCTTAACGAAGCACGTGTCACCGAGCTCCTTGGAGGGCTCTGTTTTTATCCCAGCATCTGCTGTGTCTCATTCCTCTGAGCTGCGAGGCTTCCCCCAACACAAGCTCTTGGCCTGTCGCATAGGAAGAGGAGAAGAAAACATGCCACGGGACCACCGGCCCTGCGTCTTGGCCCTCCATATCAGGGGCCCCACTTTGGGAGAAATGAGTGAAATTGGCAGACGCGTGCTGCGGGGGTCTCTAGTATAGCTGGGAGGCAGACGGGGTTATTTCTGGGGAGTTTGGAGAGGGCCGCCGGCTGATGTTTCTAGACAGAAGAGCCGCGTGAGCCGAGCCTGCACTCCGTTAGGTCCCCGGCGCAGAGACAGCTGGGGCCCTGGGCTGCAGAGCTGTGGTCCTGGACCAGTCTGGCCGTGGCAGTGAGGATGGCAGGGAGTGACCAAGCCAGTGAAGCCTGCAGCCAAATGCAGCTGCTCTGAGTAACCCCATTCCCATCTCCGTCTCCCGCTCTGTGGGGCTGCAACTTTCGAAGAAGGAGGCTGGGGTCCTCCCCTCTGCTGTCAGAGCGAGTAAAGCAGGGTTTGGGCTTGATCAGCCAGCTGGGGCTTCCAGGCAGGCCTCGAAGCTTCTGTGGTTCCGGTTCCAGACCATAGCAGTCAAGTAAGCGAAGTCATTGCAGCGAAGTCATCCAGTGACTTTTCCCCAAATGAATGGTTTCCCAGTACAGCTAAAAGTCACACTTACACTATCCTAGAGTCTACTAAGTGTGAAATACCGTTATGTCTAAAGAAGCAATGTACACGCCTTCGTTTAAAAATACTTTATTGCTTAAAAAAAGGCAAACCATCATCTAAACTTTCAGCGAGTCGTCATCTTGTTGCCAGTGGAGGGTCTTGGCTCACTGTGGATGGCTGCTGACGGATCAGAGTGGGGGCTGCGGAAGGCTGGGGGGGGAGGGGTTCTGTGCCAATTTCTTAAAACAATGAAGTTTGCTACACCGAGTGATTCTTGCTTTCATAAACTATTCCTCTGAAGCGTGTGATGCTGTTTGATAGCGTTTCACTCACAGTAGAACTTCGTTCAAAACTGGGGTCAATCTTCTGAAACCCTGCTGCTGCTTTCTCTGCTAAGTTGATGTAAGATTCTAAATCCTTTGTGGTCATTGCAACAGTCTTCACGGCATCTCCACCAGGAGCAGGTTCCCTCTCAAGAAACCACTTTCTTGGCTCATCCAGGAGAAGCAGTTCCTCATCCGTTACAAGTCTGATCATGAGACGGCAGCAACACGTCCCATCTTCAGGCCCCACTTCCAACTCCAGTTCTCTTGCTGTTTCCACCACCTCTGCGGTGACTGCCTCTGCTGAAGCCCCCAAGCCCCTCCAAGTCCTCCGGGACGGTGGGAACCAACCTCTCCCAAACTCCTGTGAATGTGGCTATTTTGACCTCTTCCCATGGATCTGGAATGTTGTTAAAGGCGTCTTGAATGGTGAATCCTTTCCAGAAGGTTTTCAGTTGTCCAGATCCATCAGAGGAATAGCTCTTTGTGGCAGCTATAGGCTTACAGAATGTGTTCCTTAGAGAATAAGACTTGAAAGTCAAAATTATTCCCTGATCCAGGCTGCAGGATGGATGTTGTCAGTGGGCATGACAACAACATTGATCTTGTACGTCTCCGTCAGAGCTCTTGGATGACCGGCCACATTGTCAGTGAGCAGATTTTCATAGGAATCGTTTTTCTCAGCAATAGGTCTCAACAGTGGGTTTCACATATTCAGTAAACCATGTTGTAAACAGATGTGCTGCCATCCGGTCTTTGTTGTTCCGTTTACAGAGCACAGGCAGAGTAGGTTTAGCGTAATTCTGAAGGGCCCTAGGATTTTCGGAATGGTCAGTGAGCCCTGGCTTCGACTGAAGTCACCAGCTGCATTAGCTCCTAATGAGAGAGTCAGTCTGTCCTTTGAAGCTTTGGAGCCGGTACTGACTTCTCCTCTCTAGCTCTGAAAGCCCTTGATGGCATCCTCTTCCAGTAGGATGCTGTCTTGTCTACACTGGAAACCTGTTGTGGGGTGTAGACGCCTTCACTGCTATCGTAGCTGGACCTTCTGGAGAACTCGCTGCAGCTTCTCCACCAGCATTTGCTGCTTCACCTTGTACTTTCTGTTATGGAGCTGGCTTCTTCCCTTCAACCTCATGGACCAGCCTCTGCCAGCTTCAGACGTTCCTTCTGCAGCTTCCTCACCTCTCCCAGCCCTCCCAGAATCACAGAGAGCTAGGGCCTCGCTCTGGATCAGGCTTTGGGTTAAGGGAATGCTGGGGCTGGTTTGCTCTTCTCTCCACACCACTCGAACTTTCTCTGTATCAGCAGAAAGGCTGTTTTACTTTCTTATCACTTGTGTGCTCACTGACGCAGCACTTTAAAAAAAAAAAAGATTTTACTTATTTATTTGACAGAGAGAGAGAGAGAGATCACAAGTAGGCAGAGAGGCAGGCAGAGAGGAGGAAGCAGGCTCCCTGCTGAGCAGAGAGCCCAATGCAGGGTTTATCCCAGGACCCTGAGATCATGACCCGAGCTGAAGGCAAAGGCTTTAACCCACTGAGCCACCCAGGTGCCCCTGAAGCAGCACTTTTAACGTCCTTCAGGAACCTTTCCTTTGCACTCCCAGTTGGGCTGATGTTTGGCACAAGAGGCCCCAGCTCTCAGCCCATCAAGGGCTCAACATGCCTTCCTCACTAAGCCCTGGTTTGAAGTGAGAGATGTGCCACTCTTCCTTTCACTTGAATACTGTCAGATTATTCACTGGTCTAACTTCAATATTGTTGTGCCTCAGGAAATAGGGAGACACCCAAGGAGAGGGGAGAGCAATGGGGAAAGCCTGGTCAATGGAGCGGAAGGAACACACACATTAATTGGTTAAGTTTGCGATCTTATATGGGTGCAGTTCATGGCACCCCAAATCAATTACAATAATAACATCAAAGATCACTGATCACAGATCAGCATAACAAATACAACAAGGATGAAAAATTTTGAAATATTCCAAAAGTTACCAAAACGTGACACAGAGACATGAAGTGAGCCAATGCTGTTAGAACCTTGGCGCCGAGAGCCATGCTCTCCCGAGGGCTGCCACAACCTTCAACTTAGAAAAAAAACCCTGTGTCTGCCAAGCTGCAGTAAAGCGAAGCCTAATACAGTGAGGTGTGCCTGCATTTCGTCCAGGAGCACAGAACCCTTTCCGCGAGACCCGCGCCCGAGCCCCAGCCCACTCCTCACCAGTACTCCTTATTGGATCCATGTGTGTCATTCTGGGATGCACACACTTGTGCACACACACACACTCACACACGTCCTCGTGCTTCCTGTCACACACGTGCACATTCGTGTGCACGCTCCTGGGCTTGCACAGTCACACTCCCTCAAACGCGCACACACTCTTATGTGCAACCCCCCTCCCAGGTCCCATGCACACGCTTGCACACATTCGCACACATTGCCCTACAGCTGAACTCGGGGTGGTGGCGGTCCTTTCCCACCCCAGAGGCTCACAGGGGAGATGGTGCAGGGGCAGCAGGTCTGTCACCCTGCCCTCTGCTTCAGGGGGAGCCCAAGCCTCTGCTCAACTTGAGCCACTGTGCCTCCCCAGGAAGTCACAAAGGCACCCTGGTTCAAAGAGCAAGTCCAGGCTTGATCCAGGTGAGCTGGCTTCTTGGGCTAAGTCCATCCAGCTACGAAGTGCACATGGACTTCTCCCTCTCGGTTCCTCACAGGTACCGTCATTTATAAAAAATGCAACAAAGCGAGCAACTCACACTTCATGACAGTACGGGATGCCTTGATTCATTTTTCATTTAGCACACCCTTTCTCGACAAACATCCACCGAGCATCTGTTCTGTGCCACACACCGGACCGGACGCTGGGGATTCAGAGAAGGCGGCTCTGGCCCCTGTGCCCGCGGGCCCCCCATCCAGCAGGCGGGCAGGTGCACAGATCACCATTTGCAGCAGGGGAAGGCAGTTGCTATCACGGGGACCCCGGCCAGGGGCAGGGAGGCCGGGAGGGGTCCCGAGGCCGACGGCACTGTTGCCGTGCTGTCCTTAGTGTTGATCGCCACTCTCTCCGAGCCTCCTGGGCGGCCACGCACACCAGCTCCCACCTCCCTCCTTTCCTCTTCTGCCTTCAGCCTTTGCTCTGTGCAGTGGACAAGCAGTGCCTCCCCTCATGGGGCAAAGGGACCGGGAGTCAAGTGGGAGCCGATGTGTCCGTGGGACAAGTGGAAATCACGTTTCGGCCCATGGCTCTAGGTCACCGCGGTCCCACTTGTCCCCGTCCTCCTGCAGGTGGCTCCCGCCTCCTCCCTTGCCCCGAGCCCGCAGGCCTGGTGAATCTCACCTCCAGTACCTCCCGGCAGGATTGCTACCTGACTGTTTCTTGTTCTCCTCACGCAGACAACTGTCGGAGGAAAATGCTAATCTCCAGGAATATGTGGAGAAAGAAACCCAGGAGAAGAAGAGATTGAGCCGAACCAATGAAGAGCTGCTTTGGAAGCTCCAAACTGGGGACCCAACCAGCCCGGTGAAACTCTCCCCCACGTCCCCCGTTTACCGTGGCTCCTCCTCGGGGCCCTCCTCTCCCGCCAGAGTCAGCACGACGCCCAGATGACGCCGCACCACGCAGCCTGCGGGATCCACGGCTCCGGTCCACCCCAAGCTTCCACCCGGAGGGAGTCATGACCAGGGGCCGGCCCGCGGCTGGCCCTGCGCGCATGCTCAGTAGCTGCATAGCTGCGTCCTAAGCAGAGTCCTCTTCTGATCCTCATGTAAGACTGTCCTGGTGTTGGCACTTAGGAAAGCGTAAACGGTAGTGTCTGATGTGCAAACCTTTGACCGTAGTTAGAGCCAAAAGAAAGAAGGAAACTCCCAGCTGTTCTCGAGCAATGAACTCTCACTGCAGAATTTCAGGTTAGTTACAAATAGCTCAGTTTTGAATATACATTGAATAATCATTGTGTACTGCACCGATCTGTGTGTATATTTAGATATACGTATATACACATGCAGCGGTTCTGAATTGCATTTTTTATAACACGAAGTGCTGACATATTTTGGTGAAGGTCAGCAGTTTTCTAACTTGTGCCTAAGAATTATTGGGATATGAAAATGCATTTCTATCTAGCTTCCCAGGAATATTTCTACCCAAAATAGAAAAAGGAAAAAAAAAGATACAAAGAAGAAGCGCCTTTCAGCCTACCACCAAGTGGTACTGTAACACAAACACCAGCCATTTGTGAACGGTAACTCCCTTTGGAACAGTCAGCTTCTTAGTCAACATGATGTGAGGTCACTATTATTCCATTCGCGAGTTTTAATTATTAATACTCCTGTCGTGAGTGCCTAAGGGACAGCGATGGCAAACCCTGAGGGGTTAAGCAGTTTTGCCGATGATACTTACGACAGTGGATCATCTACAGTCTTGTAAACACAAGTTTTGCTTTTTTCCTAAGTGGCATCTTGGAATCCATCATGAAGCTACTGCCCCCTCCGGAAAATATGGAGGAGCATGACCTTCTGGAGGGAGGTGAGGATGACCTTGGAGTTGGCCAAGACCGTCCGCGCTCCATCCTCCAGAAGGGAAATTGCTGACAGGATCTGTATTTTGACGGAGCACAGAGTAGGAAAGCGTCCTCTGGAATCCCTACTTGGGGATTCCGATGCGATTCTCTAAATGGTCAACCCACCAGAAGATGACCCGCAGGCCCCCATTTCATAGGCAACCAACCCCCCTTCAGTTTGGTTCTATAACTCAACCCCATCACTGTACACTGAGATGGCTCAGGGGTTCTAGCAGGGGCTTCCAGAACACCAACCCTTCCATCGCAGGGGATCTGTTCTGAGCTGTGCTTGACCACCACGTGACCTCCCACAAAAGCCAGGCGTACTTCCTGCCCGATGACCAAGCAGTACCACAGCCGACAGAGGTCCCTTCTTAGGCCCAGGAGGTTCTCCCAAACAGAGGAGCCCGACGGAACGGCCAGCCGGCGGTCCCTGGCTCCCGGACTGGCACTTGTCTTGGAAACGGTAGACGTAGAATGTGAACGAATGCTCTCCCCGTAGTACTGTCGAATGGTAGGAGCATGACACACAGAGAAAGACGTAGTTTTAAGAGTTGATATGGTGACGATAATGATGCCTTTGTTTCCTGTTTGTGACAAAGACCCTGCACTTTCTCCCGATGGCCCCTCAGAACGGTCCCGAGCACAGGGCTGCCTCCGAGCCTGCCCGAGGCAAGCAGACTCACGCACTGATGCCCCATGTGCCAGAGCCACGGAGCCAGGAAGCCGTGGCCCCACGGAAGGGGCCACCTTGCCCAGGGCCCGCCTGCTCGTCCCGCGTGCGGCCAGCCCAAAGACAGGCCTGGCCTGTGTTCCTTGCGTGAGTCAAGGTTGGGCTAGCCGGCCTCAGGGACATCTCACTTCTAGCAAACCTCCAAGGGTCTTTGCCGATCCTCGGGACATACACAGATCCCCACTGAAGAAACATGTCTCTTTTCCTTTAGCAGCTCTGCATGGTGTTGTGATATTGAGTTGGGCATTCCACTAGAGTAGATCACGCCACATTGACTAAATACACAATTGCTGATTCTATGAGCAGGCAGTGCCTGCGGAAACAGTCGTTGGGTGGTAGCTCAGCTCTGCCCGGTAGGAACCGCTTCCATGAGGACACCTGCTAAACGCAGTTACACAGCAATACCGAAGTCAGTGTTATGTTAGAATGTGCTACCGTGTGTTAGCCTATTGCAGTCAAAGTCATAGTGATGTTAGAGCTAAGCAACCCCTCACTAGGTGGACTAAAGCGTTGTCCTCACCATCCCTGCCCTTGGGTACTTCAGCTAATTCCCACATTGCCCTGGCTTTGTTCCTTCGTCGTGGGCACCCATCACGTGTTGCTTCTATCCTGAAACATGGGGGATGGCAGCCGCTGTGCCCCCTCCTCACGACTCCCCCCACCACCCCACACACATACCATTAGGACCTGGACCTCTCTCAACATGGAAGTCTCTCGGCCGTCCACCTCCCAGGCTGGAGTGGTTTCCACAGACCGATGCTGTAGCCTCCCCACCTGCCTAGGACCCACCAAACCTCACCAGTGTCTTCCTGGTGTTTGGGAGACATGTCTGAGCCCTGCACCCATCCCTGCCCACCATGCGCTGGATGAGGTCCTGGGGTTGGGGGGACGGGGATGTCAGCGGAGGGGAGGGGGCCGACGGGCCGGCCCACTTGGTGATTATTTGAATGGGGTCACACCTTATTTATCTGGCCCTTACAGTTTCTGTGTTGCATATTTGTGTTTGAAGCATATTAAAATGAACTTGAGGGACCTTCTGTGATATGCACTTGATGTACCTGTCAGCCTGGCCCTCTTGGGCTTCAGGAAATTGAGGCTGGGGATCCCAGGCAGGGAGGTGTTTTGCAGGCTGTGTTCCCTTTCTGCGTGTGTCAGGGTCAGCCGATGGTCACCGAGACCCCCTCTCCCTAGACGCAGCAGGTCCAGGGGCCCCGCAGCTGTCTTCCCGCCCAGACCCCCAGCAGCCCTGCCCTGAACTCGGGGAGAGCTCAGAGGCTCTACTCTGCAAGGCCATCTTCGACAGGCTGGGGTGGGCTAGAGTCAGTTGGAAAAGGACACAAAAGGCTGAGGGTGGTCCCCTCACCACTGATTTCAAATTCAGACCTAAATGGATGTATGGTTCTGCCCCAAAGAGAGCTTGATGTGTCCTAAATCCCACCGGTGTTATCTGGATCATCACAGACCTTTCTCTCTAGCGACAAGGGCCACTGTCAAGCAGTTCCTTATCATGAGCTTTTTCCCCCAATCAAGGGGCTGGGGGCTGGGGGTGGGGAGAGACACAGGACCCTGGAGAGCTCCATAGCTCCCCCTACAACACCCCCAAGTGCAGCCAGGACACCCGCTTCTACCCGAAAGCACCTCCCCCCACCCCTCTACCATCTCAGGTTGGCCAGCTGCCCCTGCAGTGTCCATGTGGGCCCGCCTCTTCCGGGGGCTACAAGGAAACCCCCAGGCTGGCCAGCTCCCTGTGGCAGTTTTGCAGGCACATGGGAGTGGCAGGTACTCTACACAGACCCCAGCAAGCCCCCCTCCGGAACAGCTGCCCAACAAGGGACCTCTCGCAGGGGATAAATCAAGTCAAGTCACTTCAGGATGTGAGAGGAATACCACGCTTCCCCTCTGAACCGCCCATGCCTCCAGATGGTTGGTGATGACTACCTGCCGATTAATGGTCTTAATCGTCATCAACCTATCAAACCATATCAGCCTGTCCCAAACTGTTTTTCTTTTTTCTTTCGTGGTGTCCTATGCCTTCCACTTTTATAGTAACCCCTTTCCACTGTCCTTCCCCTACACATGAGGGAAACAGGGTGCCTGGCAGCCAAAGAGCAGGTTGGTGACTCGCCCACTGGCATGTGTAGGAAAAGAGGTCAGCGCTGGCGCCCTCCTGCCTGCAGAGAACCATGTCCCCTCCCGCAGGTAACTTGCTGCAGGCAGAGGGGATCTTTGCAAGCAGTCCCTTCCTCTGTGCCAAGGACCCTGGTGCAGCCCACCACCCCTGCACGGGCGATGTGGATCGGCGCATCAAGAAGGGAGTGGTGAGGAGTTAAGAGCGGGTTGAAACCTCAAAGCTGGATACTTCCCGCCCAGTATTGGGAGTTGAGAGCTCTTCTCACGGCTGGGTCCCCATGATGCAGCATCCTTGTCCCGCTGTCAAGCAACGACTTGGGGACCACACCCTGTCATCGCGTCTGTGGGCCTCAAGGGTCAGAGTCCTGCCCTTTGGAGAGTTTGGGTCCCCATACTTGAAAAAACAAAACCACCACCAAAGGCTGGTAGGCTATCCTGGGTGTTTGTGCACTTAAGTTGGCAAAATCTCTCTAAACTTCCTGAAACAAAACCAGGGCCACCCGGCATGTCTGGAGCACCAAGCTCATTTTTCCCCCTCGGCGTGGAGGGAAGATGCACTCAGGAAGGACAGGCTCGCCTGCCCCACTCACCACATCTCCCAGCTTGACCAGTGCCACACCAAGCAGGGATGGGTGGTGTGCAACCCTGAGCTGGGACCAGCCTGCTGCATGTGACCAACGGCCCTGCCTGGCGCTCTGTGCCTCCTGCCCAGGGCAGCAGGCCGGCGGCCCCCACTCCCAGACCCCCAGCAAGCAGGCCCTGCACAGCTGCTGCCGTCTGCACAAAGGGGTCTTGTTTTAACTTCAGCCAAATTAACGCGGTGAGGCCATGTTTCAGTGCCCCCTCCCCTGCCACGCTATAGAGCGCAGGCACTCAGTAACTTCATCGTCTCAAGGAACAAAACCCCTAGGCATCCATGGGAGAGTCCAACCTGCCTAAGGTCTCTCTTCCCCAACTCAGTCCCGAGCCGCCGGGATCAGGTGCTGCCCAGGTTGGCCAGAGAGCTGCCTTCATTAGCAACACTGAGTAAAATTAGCAACACTGAATAAAACACTGTTTCATTCACTGAGCCTTTACTCACATTGCATATTATTCAATAGCAGCGTTTACGGCTTGGGGAGCAGCCAGAGTTTGGTAAAATGAAACCGTTCCCTTTTGAAGAAGGGCGGACAGGGTTACCCACAGTTGGCGTCCCAACCCTCCTGGATCAGTCTGGTGGTTGCGCAAGGCTGGGCTGGAATATGCAGCTTTTGATTCCCCAGCAGTGTTTCATAACCAAGCTGCCAGGGAAAGCTTGCTCCACGTGGCTCCCCATCAGGCCTCCGGACTGCAATCGCCCGTCGGGGGTCAGGGTTCCCTAAGAAATGGCTGAGCCTGGGGCTGGGGCTGCTCCTCCGGCTGCCCGCCCCGCGCCGGCCGCTAAGTGGCGCTGCGGCCCCGCGGGAACGGGGCTCCGGCTCCTGCTCCGGGTGGGCTCTCTGGCGGTACAGCACTGGGAGCCAGACGCGATGCGCCCGCGTGGCCACCCTCCCCCCCGCCCCCGGGGCCTGCAGGCTGCCTGCAGAACCTCTAACAGAGAGATGGCTCGCGGGGATGCTCCTCCGGCCAGCCCGCGGTCCCAGCCACAGGGCAGACCCTGGCTGCTGCGGAGCCCGGAGGCGGCACGCAGTCCGAGCTCTGTGGCCTGGTGCCCAGTGGCGCAGGAGGACGGGCGTGGCTTGCAGACAGACTTCACTCCTGTAACGTGGTGCGAAGCCGCCGGCAGCATCCCCGCCCTGCCCTCCTAGGGCCCGGGTGTCCGCTGAGAACACCCCCAGGTTGGGCCTTGTCTTCCACCGGCAACCAACTTCCCAGTGTGGTCATCGAATCACTGCTTGGTAGCGTCTGAGTTAAGACCACTGGACTGAGGCTGCCTCTTGTGCAAGAAAACGCTTCCTTCCCCAAGGCGGGGATGGGGGAGGGAGGCAATCCCTGGCACAGCTGCAATCCTCGCCCCACCCCATCCTCCCAGGCAGATGGTGTGCGCCGAGGGCAGCGCCGGGCTAAGGCCTGCGGGGTGCGAGGCGCCTTGGGGCACAGGCACCCAAGGGCTTCGGAGGATGACCGGCTTTATGCCTGTGGCCGGCAGCAATCGGTGCGAAGATAGCCCTGCGCAAACCCCAGCCAAGTCTGGAAGGAGTGGGAAGTGGGAAGATGGCATGAGAGGACCCTAAGTGAGGGCTGAGGGATTCCCTGGTTGAGGTGCTAGTCCTTGGAATGAGCATTTGCGCCAAGTGGCTGAAGGAAAACGAACATTACAGCATCTGGCTGTGGGGAAACAGGAGGATGCTAAAGAAGCAAAGGGCTGGATCTGGAACTCTCTGTGGGGCGCTGCCGAGCTTGGGGACCCCGCGGGGGGGCGGGGGGTTAGTCTTGAGATCACACTGTGCATGCTGAAGCCACAGACAATTTATTAGAGTTGGCGGAAGCATGAGATACTGTACCACAAAATAATTTGATTTTACAACATATAGTAGGAAGTTGTCAACATACAGTGTTGTCAGCAAAAATGGGATACAGAGCAGAGTTTCACATTTTTTAAAGGCAATAGACATGTACGCTTGTCCTTAAAATAAAAACAGGAGAGCCCAGCAGAGACAGCCTGGTTTGCAGTGGGAGTCAGAATCTAAATCTAGTATCACAACTATAAGAAACTATAAGAGAACTATTAGAAAAATAGAACATCGAACAAGCAAAAAATATACAATTTACATAATAAGAAACACAATTCTTTTAATAATGGCTCCATGTTCAGTAGAAGAAAAAGTTTACTGGAGAAACCACAGCTCTGCAGGTTTGATAAATAAACCAAGCCCTCGCTGGGACCATCAGCCCCTGTGCTTTAGACCCATGGACGCTGAAAGGCACAACTTAAGCGGGAAACTTACTTTAAATATATATTACAACTTCTAAATCAAAAATAAGTCCCAAACTTTAAAAAGTTTGTCATCAAGAAACACATCATATACTTTGTTAATTAATTAACAAAGTCAAAGCGCATCTTCCCAGCCCTGCTTCCTGACCCTGCTCATACCCTGAGAAGATCAATTTGCTGGACTTCACAGCCAAGGTCTTGATTGCATGGGGGGCTTTTCAGCCCGCAGTTCAACACACTTACAGGGTCATCCGGAGGGGTTCCTTGATAACTGTGCCCTGAGACCCTTGGCCAGTCCGTGTCCCTCTCGAAAGAGCACTGCTGCTCAATGAAGCAACGGGCACAAAAAGACTCTGGATTATAGTGACGAATATCAAAGTCAGTTGACTTTTTTTTTTTTTTGCCATAAAAACCCATCAGGCATCATAACTATGATGATGAAATACGGAGTGTAGCTTCTTGCACCACTGGATCAATAAAGCATTTCATTACCCAAAAAAAGTCCATAGGAGTCTGACAAAATGTCTATCTCACTCTCCCTGAGGAGCCTTACATACAATACTCTCATTATGATGTCAAACATATCTCTTAAATTATTATACAGAACAACCACACGTAACATAATATATGTTAATTTAGTTCCATCTGCTGGGAACTCTGTAACAGTTCCGCACACAGGCACACAGGCGTCGCACACCTATGGCCCGCAGGGTGTGGACAGGCCCGCAGACACACGTTTCTGTCCGTGCTAGAACACATCGGCGGTGGGGCCTGGCACGGAGATGCCTCCCTCCCCTCTTCGTGGTCATGGCTCTTGGGTGCCGACAGGACAATCAGCTTTGATGAGATTGTCAAAGTGAGACGCGCAGATCAGAAGATGGTCCCGGCACAGAGCAGGCAGGTGTCCTCCCCGCGTGATGCCCCCGAAGTGCCCGCGAGTCTGCCTACAGTCTGGCTGGGGGCGATCGGAGGCACGTCCACACTCACCCAAGGAACCCGGCCTCTGACTCTGGACTCATGGCCGTGTCTGGTGTTAGGCTAGAGAGCATCCCACACAGACTGTGGAACTCACTCAGCTCAGAACACCTGCTCGGTGGCGTGAGGAGAACATGTAACCCAGTTCGTGCCCACTGCCACACACGAAGCCCAACAAGCAAGGGCCAGGGGCCTCAGCCAGGTGCACACATGGGCTGTGCCAGAGCCTCGGAAGCTGGGGGGGGGGTGTTGGTGAAGCCCCCTGAGCACATACACGGCAGGCAGCTGCCTGTGACAGCCAAACCACAGCACCAGGACACAGGACCAGAAGGCCGATCTCTTGATNAAAAAAACCAAGGGGGGGGGGGGGGGGGGGGGGGGGTTCCTGACAACAGTATTGATTTAGAGTCTTTCCAAAACACCCTAGGAAAGATGGCCCTATCCACTCCTATTGGTTTGGAAAAACAAATCAGGACCCAAGTTGGGCGGAAGGGGTGTGAGCTGGTAGGTGGGGTGAGGGGTGTGCAGAGGCCCAATCTCCTGCCCAAGGCCCCCCTCCTGGAAGCAGGCTCGGCCTCACTGGCCCACAGGGCCTGATTGCTTCCCCAGAGACCCCTTACACCCCTCACTCTTCAGCAGATGTCCTGGGGCCCCAATGTCTGCTTCTTTGTGAGTCTTCATGGGGTCACAAAAACACGGAGGGCAGGGGGCACTACGGCAGGCAGGAGGGCGGGCTTACTTGACACAAATGGGTCTTTCCAATGTGGGTATTTGGGACTGGGCCATAGATAAAAGCAGACACAACATTTCCAAAGGGCATGTCTCTAGAAGTGTGGAATTTCTGATGATGCAGGAAAATACTGGCCAAGCCATGAAACTGAGAATCATATTCTTGCTTGGGGGGGGGGTAGGGAGGCCAATTGTTGGGCACTTCTGGTGGTTATTTCTTCCCTGCGTGTGTATTTATTTCTGGGAAAGGAATGAAGGATGGGATAAGAAAAAGCCTATCAGCACTGGGGAGACTTACCCCAAACACCATTCCTTACGTCACCGCCCTCATATACAGAAGAGAAAACCCCTGGCAACTGCACAAATGTTAGTCTCCATGGCAACACAGTGACCATAAGAACTACTCTGCAGCACCTTCAGGCGTCCTTTGATCCTTCTGGAGGTACTTCCCACTTTGGGCTGAGGAAAGAGGACCCTCCCGCACCGGGAGCTTCGCATTCCGTGGGATGGCGTCGGGGAAACATACCTTGCCAGTTGGCAGAAGGAGCCATGGTACTAGCTGAAATGTCGACTGTATACACAGTCTATGGCCTGCTGTCTTGCACAGAAATTTTAGCCAAAAAGAGATATTAAAGTAAAAAAAAAAAAAACCCCACAAAAAACCTCTCTCCCCTCAAATACTCTCTTTCCCTTAAGTTCTCTTTGCCTATGCGGGAAAATAACAGACAAATCAAGCAAACAAATAGCTAACAACCTTAAGAAGACAGCAGACAACAAAAACCCCAATGAAATAAGTTAATATTTATCAAAACATTGTACAGCACCAATCTACATAAATTTAAATACCTTTCTTTGGAAACCACCGCTTTAAGCCCTTATGCTCCTCCCTCTGTAACATTCACAAATGATACTTAGATACTTCCCAGCAGGTGATCTGGGCCTGGGGCAGAGGCCAAGCCCTTGGCCACCCACCCACCAGCCCTCCACTGACCGACCCTGCCATTTGGGCAGCCACGAATTCTTGCAATTCTCTCCAAGCCTACTGAGGGAGATCAGACAAGTGCCGTCAATTTACCCGGCTTATCTCTACCAGATTTGTGTCAAAGGCCGGAGGAGGGGGGAGAAATGGGAATCTGAGCTTCAAAAGCAGCATTTACATTTTCTGGGGTGTCCACATGCCTTCCTCCCTCCCCTCCCATCCATTGGGGCCCCTTCCGTCTCCCGAGTCACACTCTCCTAGGAAGGCAGGCCGCATCCGTGTTGTTTCCTCGGGCTCCTCTCCACAGAGTGGGTGTGAGCGGGGCGTGCTGCAGGGCCTGGGGAGGGAGCATGCGGTGTGCGGGGACCCGAGCCGGCTCTTTGAGTTACAGAGGCAGGAGGTCCGGGGCTGGTTCATGAATCCAGACACAAACCCACAATGTTTGGACAGCACATACATGACAGGGACAGCAGTATGACCCCACATTCCCATGTGCAGACCCCATACTCCGAACACACCGAGGAAGTATTTGGCCATTTTCCAAGTTAACACTAAGCGCCAACTTAAATCTGGAGTGATTCACAGATGCTAACAGAGGACTCGGTTTGATTCTAAGAGAGGGGCCAAACAGATCATGTCAGGGCCAGAAGCGGCTGGGGAGCTGGGCGCCGTCACCTCGGAATGAGCGGACACCCGGCTTGAGAACCTTACAAGACGCGAGACGCTGACCAGCAAGCATCAGAGGGCAGGATTTAGTGATTGGCAAAGACCCACAGAAAACAGCGTTCTAAGCTCTGCTAATCTAAGGCCAGTCCCACGGGAACGCAGAGCCACGCTCCAGTTCCTGGAGACACACAGCCGGTGGGGAGAGATACCAGAAGCAGCCGGAACGGGCCCGAGGCCTGGAGAGAGAGTGCGTGGCGGGGGGAGGTCCCCGCGCTCAGGTGCGAGTAGTAGAGGCGGCCCTCCCGGGGCGCTCCTGCCTCGTCCCCACAGCAGCCTCCCCCCCACAGCAGCCTCCCTTCGTCCCTGTCCGTGCCGGAGACGCCAGCCCTCGGTACTGCCGCTGCAGCTCGCGGGCTTCCGTCCCGTGAAGGAGTGAAACCCCTGCCTGGAAGGGGAAGCAGGGCAGAGCTCACAGTCCTCACAGCCTCTTCTGGAAGCAACGCAGGGAACAGGAGTGGCAGAAGGAAACCAGGCTTGCTCTTCCTTTTTAAAGTAAACTGCTGTCCTCTGGCTCCGGGGACGTAGGATTTGGAGTACTCACCTTGCGTCTGTGGCCAGCCTCAGGGGCCATGTGGGGAGACGGCTAGAGGGAGTCAGGAGTGTGCACATGTTCAATACCAGAATGGTCCCTGGGGAGGGAGGCCCGGATTCCCAAGGTGACAAGAAATGGTGACCTCCATTCTGCCTGAGGACACAGCAGCATGGACATGGAGCTGGCGAGGACGGGGGCCGCTTTCTGTGGTCAGAGGGATGCTGGGAGCCGCAGGGGCGAGCTGTGGATAAGCAGCCCCGCCAGGGAGCTGTCCAAGGTGACGGGCCCTTGTGCACCTGCCACAGAGCGAGTCTAGGCAGGAAGCACGGGCTGCGGGCTGAGGCTGCGTTTCAAGTAGCTGCACCGTCTGCTGTGTTGGGGCTGTGTAGATCTGGAGGGGTCCTGATGCACTGGTGGAGAGAGAGAGGTGCTCCCAGGACCTCTGCGGGCATCCCTCAGGGCTGCGACCACCTCTGGGGGCGGGGCTGCGTGTCACTTGCAATGGTCCAAATTGCCATCAGGAGTCCTTGCCTGGTCGGCGGCCAGGGATGCCTCCTCGCTGTGCCACAAACCATAGCCAAAGTAGATGACGAAGCCTATAGGCCGAGAGCAGAGAGCGCATGTGAACAGAGCTGGCGGAGCAGCCCCGGGTCTGGCACGTGGCACCCAGGAAAGCCTCTCCACGCTGCCTATCCCGGGCCTGAACCCAGCGAAAGCAGCCCGCGTGGGCCAACTCTCTGCACTTGCAGAAATGACATGACTCTTCGACTACAATCAGCAAGAGTGGCTCTCCCAACTCCACATGCGGCAGGGGGCACACTCCCTTCCGGAGAGCCTTCCGGTTCATGGCGGGGGGGGGGTGTAGGAGAGTGGAGCAGCTAGGCTGGGGGCCCCGGGAGGGGTCATACTGATCCCTGTCAGGGTGGGATTTCCAACGGGCACCACGGCTCCCCGGGCTGTTCGCGTGGCCTCCGGAGGCCCCACAGCCTGTTTTCTCTACACATGTGACTGTCAGATGGGAGGTGGCATTCAAGTCACCTGCAAGTGCGTGGAACACACGAGTTTGGTCTGTTCCAGTGTCCAGACTCCAGAGGTCTATGGGGCCCAGAGATCTGAGCTTTTAACCATCTACTCAAGCACCTCGGCCGTGTGGCCCTGAGGCCACCCTCGTACCAGAGACACAAGGAGAATAGGCCTCAAAGGAAGGGCTCAGCCACCAAAGGACCTGGAACTAAGCTAAAGGCTTGGAGCCCAGGACTCACGTCCAGGATGCTCAGAAGTAGGTGTCTTCCGCCCCTGCCAGGGAATGAGCGCCTCACGTTCAGGGCGGAGGAGTGTGTACCAATCACACACCACTGCACATGCTGACCAACTCTCCCATGGGAAGGTTCTACAGGGGATGTCTGTCCAACCAGCCGCAGGCCACTCTGCGGACAATGTGGAGCTTGCAGAGAAGGATCTCGAGGCAGCAGTTCTCTGCCCCCACGTGTGGTGACCCAGAGCTGAGGGCTTTGGCAGAAACATGGTCCTGGGGTCCCAGCTCTTGTCACCAACACTGAGGGGTGAGAGGCAAGCTCCCTGGTCACCAACACTGAGGAAGGAGCCTGAGTTCATTTCCTGCAGTTCCTAGGGTTGGACATCCAGGGAGGGGGCAGGCCATGGGCAGCTTACAACAGGGCCAGCAGCCCAATGGTGACCCCAAACCTCCCACGGGGGCCAGCGGGCAGGTGCTGGCTGGGCCAGGGGAGGCAGGGTCCAGGGAGATGGACTGGAGTTTTGTCAACAGCAGACCATCACCTCGTTCTTGTTACCTTCAACGCTTGCCATGATATAACTAGTTCAGGCAAGAGCTACCTAAATGAAAAGTATCTGAAAGGGAGAGAAGGACCCACAATCTACTAGGAGCTCCTTACTGAGAGAAAACTGCTGACTACGTGTATTTTCATTATGTTTTGAGACTGGAAACGAGAGAGGCTCAGTGATAAGAAGCATCCAGCCAAGCTGCAGAAAAGACAAATGAGCAGCATGGACAGGCTTGGCCTGGGATGGAGGGGCCTCTGAGAGATGCTGTCACAGTGAAACCCATGACCTCACATACCTATCAGCATCCACACTGCAAAGCGGACCCACGTGCCCTGGTCCAGCTGCATCATGAGATAGACGTTCACAAAGATGCTCAGGACGGGAAGTAGCGGCAGGAAGGGCACCTGCCAAGAGAAGGGGTGGCGCATTGTCAAGTCTGCAGGGGGCGGAGCGCAGGGGGACAGTGCCTTTGAGTCATTTAGGAAAAACGACCTAAGAAAAGCCCCGAGATTCAGATGGACTGCGCTCTTTATATGGGGAGGAGAAAGTGAGTGCACCCCAACCCACATACGTACACACAGCCGCACCCCTACATGGGCAAACCCGAATAGGTGGGAATTCGTTCTAGGCTACCAAGTGCCAACGTGAGCCCTACTCTAATTTTCCCCTCTTGCTAATCTCCTGTTAAAGAAGGGGCTAGAAGAGGGAGGGACTTCCCCTTTATCTCCAGCACCGAACTGCTGTGTTACTTGTGTAATCTAAAATGCAGACACCTCGGTCACCTCCAAGGCTTGGTGATGCAGTGCGCCGGACACGTCCACTGGACGGAGAGGAGTGAGCTGCCCCTGTAGTGAGCTGCGCCATTGACACCGGAGAGCCAGGGCAGGGAAGGCTGCCTTCTTCCAGGGTCGGGTCCCCCCTCGGCAGGCACTGTCTGTGCCTCATGGTCCCTGAGGCTGGCCAGTCAGCCCCTCCAGACAGCCCAGCCGGGCAGAGCCCACGCAGGGCGCAGGAGCACCGGGGTCTGGAGCATCTACCACAGGAGCCTACCAGGAGGTTCCCTGCAGGCAGAGCTGCTCACCTTAAATGAAAGCTTGGTCTTGCTCTCAGGCTGCCTCCAGATGATGACTGTGACCAGGGAGCAGAGAAGGGCGGATCCGGCGAGCATAAAGATTGCCCACAACTCCCCTTTTGTCAGAGCCTCCTTTCCGAGCACAGCAACAATGCAGAAGGTGATGATCAGAATTGCTAAGAAGGAGAGAGGGAGAGAGGGGTGCAATTCAATCTTTTTTCAAAGCCCCACAGATAGCCCCAAAATCCATGGAGAGGGAGGCTCCATTTCTGCAGCCATCGACTATGATAAGGACAGAGTAACTGACATCACAGTCCAGTAGCAAGACCGATGCTTACCCCCATCCCTTCCAGCACTTGCCTCCACCACCCTTGACAAGAAACCCTGCAATACCAACAAGCAGGACCCCAAACATCTTACATGGAAGGGCAGGCTCTTACCTATGAGGCTGGTTGAAATGTTCACAATTAGCCCGGAGAATTTGGAAGGCTCCATATTTTTGGGTGAGAGTATGGTTTTCAAAGAAAAACGTTCTGCTTCTGCTAAAAAGCCCGTCTGGGAATCACTGGTGCTCACCAATTCATTCTGGTCCACTTGATCGAGCTCGTCGGTAGTTCTGGCCATCTGGTATACCATGTTAGGTTGCTCTGGCTGATACCTGTGAAGAAATGTACTGTATGACTATCAAAATGTGCTTTCATTAGGCAAAAGGACACATACTGACTCAAGTTCTTTGTAAGCTTTCAAAGGTAAGTTGCCCAGGACACAAAGCATAAAGTGGGAAAAAGACGGTCAGAATGATGCATTCTCTGGCAAAGTAGATACAGAGGAGATCTGAGTCCTCGGCTTCTTTCTGTTCCTGCTTCTGGGCAAAACCCTCCTTTGGGGTCTCTGATTTGAGGCAACTTGACCTTCCCCATGAACCAGCCCAAAGGAATGTCCTGAGATGGTTTCTCTTGCTCTGAGAAGTAGCACTGGCCCTTGGATGCTTACAATATTTGGCCACTTCCAACAAAACTACAGGTGAAGGGAGTTAAAAGTACAAACAGAAATAGAAAGCAGTGACATTAGGATCCCGCTTGGTGCTGAGAGCCAGAGAAATGTGTCTGCAAGCTGACGGATTTGAGAAATTCTGTATGTGAGACTTAATTGGATCAATTTATTTTAAGACTCTAAATGGCTTAGAATAAACAACTTTATAGAGCTGGTTAAAGGACTGGGCCTGTGGCATGATTTCCAAGACATAAGCTTCCTGCAAGTAAAGCATTCATTTTAAACGAGGCTCCTTATCTTCTCACCCAAAATGAACAGAGCTCCAATCTTTTCTACCAGCTCTGAAAAACAGAGTGCTTTCAGAATTATTTTGCATATAATCTAAGAGTGAGCATAAAGATATTTCACCATTTTTTTACTGATTCACTTAAGTCAACACCACCTGGTCAATTGAGAATGTGAGGGGAACCTCAGAAAAGATTCCGGTGTTGAGCCCTCAGGAAGGAATAAATGGTCACAGAACTAGCAAACTAGTTTTAGCTGATGCTACATGGCCACAACTGAGGTTCAACCCAAGTTTTTACAGAGAGTAGGTGCTAAGTGTACTTGAAATGGAACAAATGGAATAAATGACCTTGCCGGTATAAATACGCGGAAAAAAGTAACGAGGTTCTTCGCAGGTGACCAACACTGAGTGTCCATGACTCCACATTCTCATGATAAATGCTCCTTTGAGCCTTTCCTGGTAGTGAGGAAGCAGGACCCTGTGCTTTCAGAGCAAAGAAAAATTGGGAGCCCAGGGCTGTGCCTGGGAAGGAGGGCACTGGGGCAGCTGAGAACACAGGGCAGCTGAGAACCCAAGCCTGGGCCCCGAGCTGCTTTATCTCAGCCATCCAGGGGGCTGGCCTGGCTCCACAAGGCTAAAACGGCCAGAGCCTGGGAAGTCTTACTGAACGTCCCCCTCGGCCACTCCATGCCACATGTTGGGACTGAGTCCTCCCGGGGGAAGAGTGCAGTGCTGCCACAGAAAGACAGCACTGCCCTAAGAATCATGCAAGGGTTCTCCCAATTCCCACCAGGACTAGTCCCTAGTCCCCTCCAACTTAAGAACCTGGACCAAGTGGAAATCATTACCCCGAGCCTTCAAAAATTCTGTTCGCTGGACAAGGCCCAAAAGTTGGGCTGAGAACCTGTCTCTCTCCTCCTAACATCCTGCCAGAAAAAGGAGGGCACGTGATAGCCGAGAGGTGAGCCCCCTGACTCTTTCCAGTGATGTTCTCGGTGACAAGGCTCTCAACCACCAAATCCCATCCTCTCCAGGGCAGTTCCCAAAGGAACTGTAAGAACCTAAAATTACACCTTATAAATCATTAACTTGAACTTTTAAAAGGCTAACAGGGTACATCTCCACTTCTATCATGGAATCTAGAAGAGCTATACATACCGTAAGACCAACACACAGGCAGCCACCAAAGAGTAAGCCAGGAGAGTGCCAATCGACATGAGGTCCACCAAGTCCTTCAGGTCAAAGAGAAAGGCCATCACAGCTGGGGAGGAGACAAGCATCAGGATCCATGGATGGCCCATGATCATGGATAGCCAGAACAGCCACCCACCCATGATCCAGGGCACACGGGGGAGCTGCTTTTATTTGGTTCCTCACCCCAGCCCTTTCCATGGAAAGATATTGTGACGACATTGCTTAAAGAGAAGAAATGCTCAGGATTAAATCACATGAATGGTCCTCAGCAGACAATAATGATAATTAAGATTTATATAAAGAGCACTTCCATGAATATGACCTTTCTCGATCTTCATGGCAACTCTGCAAACTATCACTACACTACGGATGGAGAAACTGAAGTCAGGAGACTTATCTAAGGTCACGCAACTAGGAAGTAGAAAAGTCAGGATCTCAACCAGGTTCTTGTGGCAGAACCCAGCGTGTCTTTCTCCGCACCATGCAGACTCGCAGACAGGTGTATCTATCCATCCACCCACACACCATCCACCCATCATCCGTGCATCAATCCATCCTCTATCCATCCATCACCCATCACCTATCCATCTATTCAGCCATGCAACCATCCATCCATTCATCCATCTCCTACCCACTCATTCGTCATCCATCTGGCATTCATTGAGAGTATGCTGGTCAGTGCACACCATCAAAGATGTACGCCATCAAACAGGGCAGACCAGAGAGTCTACGGCTCCCCCAAGTATATCACCTAAGATAGGCATCAGTAGGCAACAGTGATGAGCAGGTGGATGAGGTCCAGTCCAGTGCTCTGGGGGACTCACGGGGGCTCCTAACCCAGGCAGCTGACATTGGAAAGCAGTGTTATTTCCAAACTGGTACCTTTACCACGACCCCACGTACAAAAATCTACAACATGCGTGCTTATTTGAAAATCTTTTGTAATTTTTGTAAGAGTACATCTATCTCTCTATTCATACAGGTACACATGTCAGGTTTCCCATTTAAAAAAGAACCTGGATAGATCTACTTTGGGATATTTTCAAATCACATGCAATCAACACAAGTTAAAACAGAAACACAAAACCATTACTTTTCCATAAAAATTTCTCAAGCCCCTATGGATTTCTCCAACTAAAACAAATTTAAATTGAGGGTAAATAACAGGACCAAAGAGCAATGCTGGCCCTTCTGGATAATTAGAATAGTATCCAACTGTGCATGCCACAGATGCCTATGTCCCCACTCATACAGAAACTCCAGCCAAACTTTTTCCATGTGGGGTGATTTTAGAAAACCAAATACTCATTTACCACTCCTGCCAAATGAAAAGAAAGAGTAAATCCCTGATTTGGTGAATGCACATACTTTATAGTCACTTTAAAGATTATAGTTTGAGCTCCCTTGATCAGCACAGGAAGGGAATTAAAGGCCAGGCTTTAATATGATCAAATTACACGTAAATACTGAAAGAACATTTACTGGTTCCCATTCCTTAATCTCGTAAATATATTGGTCATATTCTGACATATGGTGTCCCTTAACCTGACCACTGAGATCACGGTCAAGAATGTACAATTACAGGTGCCTGGGTGGCTCAGTGGGTTAAAGCCTCTGCCTTCAGCTCAGGTCATGATCTCAGGGTCCTGGGATCGAGGCCCGCATCCGGCTCTCTGCTCGGCAGGGAGCCTGCTTCCTTCTCTCTCTGCCTGACTCTCTGCCTACTTGTGATCTCTCTCTCTGTGTCAAATAAATAAATAAATCTTTAAAAAAAAAAAAGAATGTACAATTACACAACAAATCTAGTAAATAATGAAAAACTAGCTTTCTTTCATTATGTAACATTAATCCACAATACTAAGCACACTTTGCTAAGGGCGTATTAGCAACAATCCATTCATTTAAGATGGCCAAATGTCTTACCAGTGGCTATTTGACTAGTCCCTGTGGTACAGGTTGAACTGGTTATCATACATCCTAATATCCCAGAAAAACCCTGCAAGGAGCCAGCCACTTTGGCATAAAAACAAATCAGGAACCGAGAGCCAGATCCCCTGGGTGTGGGTACACCTCCTCACGTCACCTCTCTGTACAATGGGCTGGATAATGACTGTGGCTTGGGGCGAGGAGGGGAGATTATTAGAGGAGAAAATATAGAAAACCAATGGCATAGTCCTTTGATGCTCCCCTTTTCTTAAGCAGGGGCCCCTGGAATATCACATAGCTCCGAGGGTTCTTTGTGTATCAATCTTAGCTGTCAAAACCGTCCTCTCGGTGGGGAACCTGATACTTGATAAGATGACTCTCCTCTGAGCCTGCCATTATTTATAAACTTACGGCAACTGGCCTTGCCCAGCAACACCCCCGATGTCCCCTGGGGAACAGGTAGCACATTTCATAAAACGCTGATCCTAAGGGATTCTCATTATCCCGAGAACCCACAGGCTAAGAGACTCAGACAATGAACTTGCAGTACTAACAAAAAGCCTTTCGGCTTGTTACCATGCAAGAGAAGCTGTCATCCCACCAAAGTCTACTCAGGAACGCTCAAAAAAGGGGAAATACAAACGGCTCTGAAGGGATAGTGTGTGATCCAAGCTCTGTCCAACGAGAGGGTAATCATAGTAAAAGGACTCAAAAATTTTTGAGAATTCCATCACATCCTCTGTAAAATTGGCCTCTGCCTTTGGTCAAATGCGTGGTTTACCTTGCAGGAAACCAGGTTCCAAGGGTGAAAACCAAGAGTCGAGAAGACAGTTCCAACTTCTCACAGACCAACACAATTCAGGGTAGTTCCCTCAGGACTAGTAACTCAACTGTTAAAAGACTGGCAGGTGGGATTGGTTCCAGTTCTTACCAGCAATGGCACCTGAGGTCAACGTGGCAATTACTGGTGTTTTGGTCCGATCGTTGATTTTGGCCAAAAACTTAAATAGCAGTCCATCTTCAGCCATGGCGTAGATGACTCGAGGCATGGGAAACATGGAACCTAAAAGACTAGATGGGAGGAAAAGGCAGAAAGCTCCTGTAACTCCAGCCCATCGGGAAGAGAGGCGCCATAACGTGATCATTATGTGGTGTACCACACGCATACCGTCGGGAGGGAGCCCTGAGCTCCTCACCGAGAACTGCCGCCCTCCACACTAGGGGAAGCCCATGACTGCAAGACAAAATTCAACGCGTCAACCCCAGAAAAAAACACTTACTGTGAGTGTGTACTCAGTGACAGAACAGCATAACCTAACAAACAGGCATGGGATCTAGTCATAATTCTCAGGAAAGGGAAATTTTGTGTTTATTCCCAGAGTATTTCTAGCTAAATCAACCAGAAAACAAAAGCATCACTGGGCTCATGAGGACTCCTTGGTAAATCGACATTTAGCAAATACTTCCTATCTATACAGGCTAATAGCAAACATCAGGGGTAAAATGCTTCTTATTCAAAGTCACTTACTCCCAGGCACCTGGGTGGCTCAGTCGGCTAAGCGGCTAAGCGTGTGCCTTCACCTCGGGTCATGATCGCAGCGTCCTGGGATAAAGCTGCATTGGGGGGGGGTCCCTGCTCAGCAGGGAGCCTGCTTCTCCCTCTGCCTCAGCCCCTCCCCCCCGCTCATGCTCTCTCACTCTCTGTCCCTCTCTCAAATAAATAAAATCTTAAAAAGGGGGGGGGGCATTTACTCCCTTTTTCAAGAGTCTCTACCTTATGGCCAAACTAAGGGCCAAAATACGGTGTTCAAAGAGGTGGCCTGGTGCAGGGGCTAAGGTTGGGGACCACAAGCCAGACCCTTGCTGAGCAGATGTCAGAAAGTAGGCCTCAGAGTCTTCAGGAATGAAAATATCAAGAATAACTCGCAAGATGGTTGCTAACAATAAGAGGAGAAACCACCTCATCAGGGTTGGGGTGCTGGTTCTACTTCAGGGGAAAAGAGTGAGGTGAACGGCACGCCCGTGTGTCAGGCCTCACACGGCCCACTACAGCTCACCTGGTAGAAAGAGCGCAGAGGGAGCCGACGGCCACCGCGTACTTGGCACCTTCCCAGCCCACGTGCTTGAAGGCGTCGGGCAGGGGGCTGTCCTTGTCCAGGCAGAAGTATGGCATCATGAGCGTGAGGGCAGCCGACACCCCGAAGTAAGCGATGAAGCAAATCAGGAGGGACGCGACAATCCCCACGGGGATCGCCTTCTGAGGGTTCTTGACTTCTTCACCTAGAAGCAGCAAGGAGTCAGGCCCAGGAAGGCAAGACAGTGAGGGGCATCCCACCAAGCCCACAAGATGCCCAGGCCACCCACAGATGATGCCCCAACGTGCTCAGTCCCATGAGAACCAGGGTCCTCGGCTTCTGGGTACCATGGTGGCCCTCTGCAGAAGGACCAGAGGACCCATAATGCCCAGGGAGGGCGTCCTCGGCCTCTAGACCCTGGTTCAGCCAGGGAAAAGACTTGTTTCCTTTGGCAGAGAAAATTCAGGAGGCCCGACTGAGCCCGGCCCATTCAATCACCCGGATAACAATATTTTTAATGGCCCTGTTTCTCCCTGATGACACCCAGATATGAAATCGGGCCGAGCAACGCTGTCATTATCCTGTCCTAGCAGCACAACAGTTAGTCACGTTCGTGATGCAGACTTTCCTGCCAGGCATACCACTTGGGGAAGTGATAAAAGGGGGAAAAGAATTAGCAGGAAGCTACAAATCTACATGTTACTCATGTGTGAAAGAGCGGCAGCCGGCACAGGCCCACAGGAAGGAAAGCAGCAACCCACGGGTAAAATTAGCCCAGCCTGTCTGACGAGGGAGGAGCACCGCACAGCGGGCGGATGGGGGCCGTACCTGTCGTGGCGATGCAGTCAAAGCCCACGAAGGCATAGAAGCAGGTCGCTGCCCCCGACAGGACACCCGAGAATCCAAACGGCATGAATCCACCAGCGCCAAGCATCCCTTGCTTTGTGTCACTAGAAAAAAAGAGCCAAAGATCCTAACACCCACTTCACAGTCTTAAAGAAAAGCCGTTCCCAACAGTCGTGTGCCCCGCCTGCCCCCGGCCACTGCTGGCCTGGGGTGCTCCAGACCCCTAGTAAATGATGCCCGAGGCAGCTGTCCCCAGACCCCACGGGCCACCGGCCTCTCTCCTTTGCATGGCCCAGAGCCACAGGGGCACCCACTGAGCCCTTTCCAGAAGCACCCCCGAGTACTGGCTTTGGGGATGGGGGAGAGACTGTGACACAGGGTGTCCAACAGGAAAGAGGGAAGAAACCAACAAGTGAGGCCTCTCCCCCAGGACCATCAAACAAAGAACATATACTCTGGAACACAGAGCTGCCAAATGGGTGCGTGGCCCCCATTCCAGGGACACAACGCAGAAAGTCTCCCATATTTACCAGTAACTCCAGTCTTAAACATTTTCCTTGTTTCCTTGAGATACTGCAGTGAAGGAAAGCGAATGGTTTGAGTCAACAAGCACTCACATGCACCTGGTAAACAGGGACATCTGTGTGGGAGGGGACCAGTGCCCAGCATGGCAAGGGCACACACGTGGGGAGATATTTGCTGAAGTAATGAATATCCAGCTGAACACAGGTTGTCAACTCCAGAAATCCTTTCAGCTTCAGAAAATAGTTCCAACGAAGTCGAACCTGTGACTCTGAACAGTGTGTCCAGGCCAAGAACAGCCACACGAAGCCCGCGGCCAGCTGCCACTCCGGGCCCTGCCCGTCACGAAGTGACTCGGAGCCACGTACACCCTGGTCCTCTGTCACCACCTGAAAAACAGCCAAACTCCCAGTCCCAGAAGGACCACCTGGGTCCTCCCTCACCAGCCATGCCTTTTGCTGGCCGCCCAGCTGCAGACTGCCTGTCGCAGTTTCCAGAGGATGGTCACCTCCCCAGTGCCCCTCCTAACTCCACAGGCTGACAACTGCCCAGCTCTGCAGGGCAACCTGCCCCAGACCACTTGACTTCCTAACATAAGAAGAGCCACACGGAATATTCTACTCCTATAAACAAATGTTAATTGGGTTAGCAACTCATTGGCCCAATTTGCTTTCAGAGGGATTTATCAAGTGACTAATAAAACAGCCAGCCACTTTGGTCCCAATTATTTCCTAATGGGGATTGAACCTTGTAACTGATTCCTGGAGGATCTTTGGTTTCAGAATCTGAAAGTCAGAGCATGAGGAAGGTCCTCAGTCTGGGATTCATGGCAGGTCGGTAAGTAGCAATATGAGGGAAACCCCAAGAAACACACAGGTGAGAGATGTAGGAAAAATTGATACCAGACTCAAAGGGAAGTCACCCACAGCCCAAGTACAAAAATGGTGGCCCAAGACAAGTAAGGCAGCAAGGCCCAGAATGTGCCCACCGCAACAATAAATCACAAAGTACACAGAATGTCCTGGTGCGCTGACTCCTGTTACAAAAAGTTTTAGGCCAAAGTCTAAAACAAAACAGTTGACCATCAAATAGCTCAGGAGAGGGGGATAAGAAGACGAAAGCAGATGGGGACTCATAATCAGAGGGGCTCCTGGCAGACCCTTTCTACTTCTGACCACAACTAGAACACGGGAAGGTCTTCGCTAAGACCCCAAGTTGGGCCCAGCTCCCCTGTCCCTGCCAGGACAGACAGACGGGCGCAGAAGGCCTCCAGAGGGCCACCTGCCTCCACAAGCCCTCTAACACCAAGGGCTACGGAACAGCCGTGAAGAAGAATAAATGAGCGTCAGGACTGATATCACAACCCTTCAACCCCAGAAAGAGACAGGCTTTGCAGGAGCCAACGAGGGCTGGGACATGCCTCCGTCACCTGGCCAGGTGAAGCAGGAGTAACAGTAAAAGCACGGAGCCATGGAGAGCTGGAACAAAATAAGGGCCTCCTCCCCTGCTCCTCAGAGAGTGATGGGGGAAGGAATCCGATGGAAGGGGAGCCACACGGATAGGGCTGTCCCTACGTAAGCTCCCAGAGCCACCAACTGTGCCAGCAACCGTGGGTGCTCCTCCAGCTGGGTGACCATCACTCCACGGTGCCTGGGCACCACGCACCGCAACAAAGGACGAGGTCCTGGTATGAAAAGCCCTGTGGAACGTGCTAGTTAAGGGAGTCATGCAAGATGCAGAAAAGTGGAGACAGAATGCTACTTTTTATGTAAGAAGAGAGGGATTATACATGTAAATTATATATGTAAGTTATATACATAACATACAAAATAAATAGAAATATATACTTGTAATTGCTTGTATTCATACAAATAAAAGCTGGAAGCTTACACACAGGAATAATAAAAATGATTACCCATGGTGGGGGAGTGGGAGAATGAGGTAGATGAAGAAAGGAATGGGGACAGAAATACTCAATATAAACCTTTTTACAACATCATGAACAAATGAACCGTGAGAAGACATTATCTACTCAAAAAATTAAATTCAAAGTTTAACTTGGGTATTGCAGTCTCAGGGGCAGCGCCTCGCTATGAAACAGTCAATAGAACCTGTTGGCCTCAAACCAAAACATTTAGAAATGTTTCGTGAAGGCTCTTGATGTGAACCAGTCATGGCCACGTTCTCTGCACGGTGTTCATGGTGGTGGTGCCCAGTCGGCATCTAGCCGCTGACACGCGAAGACACGGGGAGGCAGGCGCTCAGGGGCTGCCGTGGACCGTGCCGGCCAACATCACCTAGCGACTGAGCAGGCTGAAGCCGGACCTCAGCTCGGTGCCCCTGCCCCTGCAGCCGGGCTGCCCAGCCCTCCTGCGTGCTTCCCAGCAGGTCACCCGGGGGTCAGCAAAGAGGGGAAGGGGCAGAGGAAGGAAGGAAAAGCTGTCTTGTGGCCACCATGTCTCTGAGCCTGGGTGAGGCCTTGATAGGGAGCGTCCACGGTAGTGAGGGGAGGTCCTCTCCCTTGCGTGGCCTTTTCCCACGGCACCCGTGCAAAGCACCCTGCACCAAGTCTCTGTTCTTGTAACTTCCATCGGCTACCCCGATGTAACACTGCTAGTTGTCCCCAAAAGCCCTACCCCCTTCTTCTACACGGTAATAGAAATTAGTTGTTTTAGCTGGATACAGGAATACTAAGAATAAAGATGGTGTTTCTCCAACTCTCCGGCTACGATGTGTGGCCCTTGATGTAAGCAGACACGGTGTGTACATCTCCTGAGAAACATTAGGGGAATGAAGTGGAGAGGGAGGCTGCTCCTCTCCTTTTCTTATTCCTTCCTGCCGCTCGGAGCCATTCCGGACCCTGGAGTGACGCTGGGACTGTGGGCCATGCACAGAGCCGTCAGTTCCAAGAACCGGATTCCGGGCCCACCTAAGCCATACGCTGGGCCGACCACCTGCAGATGGTGACTTAAGAGAACTCAACCTTTATCTTGTTATTTTTGGGTTTTCATCCTCCCTCACAAGAAGCCATGCAACAAAACTGCCCACAGGGTTCCAGTCGCTCTGTAGCTTTCCACCTTACTACACTCGTTGCCCATCTCGGGACGCTGGCTACGAAAGCCAGAGGTAGCCGGAGACAAAGGCCACAGGGAACCGGCCAGGCTGCCGGGTCACATTCACATTCCAGACCAAGCCACAGACAGACTCCAGGTTCACGGGGGCATTCACAGCCAGTCATGGAGACCGGATCACAAAATCACAACCCAGTGGGGTAACAACGGCCACCAAGTGCCGGCTGAAGCTCTCCACGCCGCATGGTTTGGCTGGGAAATGCTCTATTATTTCAGAGAGACAAGCAATTTCATGCAAGACTACATGGCCATGGTCGGAAATACAAATCTACGGCTGGGAAAAAAGGAAGAAAGCAGTTTCTAGGTTTTGATAAAGTGAAAGAGCAAAAAAAGTGAAAGAGGACCTGCAGTCCTCTACCTCAGGGCAGTGCTCCGGGGACAGCACAGCCCCTTGTCACCAGGGCCCAGAGTGCGAGGACAACCCAGGACAGGAAAGACCATCGGCGGGCACAAACAAGCTCTTCACGAAAATAATAAAATTCAATGTCCATCAACCACCAGCAAACAAGACACACCATCTAGATTTAATTCCTGACCTGTAAACAGCCTCCAGCAAGAGAGTTGCCCCAAGTTTTCAAAATCTACTGTTACTCCCACGCTTAGTTAGAACTGGCTTTACTCTACCCTGAGACAATGAGCACCAATAGATGTGGCACAAACAGGATTCAGGAAAGCTTAGGGATGCTACCTTAAAAATCCTCATTTCTCACGGGGGCGTGGCTGGCTCAGTCAGTAGAGCATGTGACTCTTGATCTTGGGGGTTGTGAGAGTTCCAGCCTCACTTGGGCATAGAACTTAATTTAAAAAAAGAAAATTAAAAATCCTCATTTCTCTGTAATCGCTCAGTCTCTGAAAAGAAGGCTCTTTTTTATTTGAACTGTTAACCGTGTAATATGTCATGCATTCAACAGTTTCCTGCTTGTGTTCTAGTAGTGAACTCGTCACACACCAATGCCTGTCCAGTGACAAGATCATTGGAAGATATGGCTGGGCCCGAACCAGAGACCAAGTTCACGTGTGACCACTCAGATCCCCAGTGTGGGATGACCTCGTCTCTCAGTCTCCCTTGCAGCTACATGTGGCCACCTCCTGGATTCTCACCAGTGGAATGGTGGCGGAAGGGACACACCTGTGTCTTCTGGATCTGCCCTTGAAAGCACTGGGCACACCCTCTCCCAGACCCTCTTTCCCTTAGGGAGAGCCCAGCTCTGACCACACAGAGGAGGACCACGATCTAGAGTAGGACGGAGCAAGCCGGTGGATCCCTACAAGCCTGTGTACAGACGCACTGGCCAGTCAACCTGGGCCACTCATGTCAGGACCCAAGACATCATTTTAAAGCCATTGCATTTTAGGAGGGTCTCTTTACCGGTGTAAACTTTGGTCATAATTACAATAGAATCATAGACGGACAAGATCTTACTCCCCATTCTCTATCCTAGGACCCTAAGATTTACCTGAAAAATCTGACCAAAAAAAGATCCAAAAGATAGATCCTAATTGCTTGGCTTTTGTTTCCTAGATAATTGGAGCTTGTTGATGAGGCTTCACTGAGGGCCCTAAAAAAGTACAGGTCCAAGAGCTGGCCCGTCACCTGGCCCCAGTCCTGGGTCTCTTGAGTCAAAGAATGTAAGCGAGATGGGGCCACTGGTTTTCAGGGCTGACACACCCCAAGTCGAGAGAGGGAGAAAGACTATTATAATCACATTTTGGTACTTCAGTAATTCTGAAAACCGCTGATAAAAGCCTGTGATAAAAGTCCTACAGGTTTCTTCTTCCATCTATGTTATTAATAGGAAGGCATTTTATAATCAAGTGATAGCACCATGGTTTTGTGGAGAAAATCTTTTCTGAATACCAAATTCAGAGGTCAGTCAAGAAAGAGAACATGAGGAAAATAGATTACTTAGCGAGTCTGACAACGATCTCCAACTACGTACATTTCCAGAATTAGAATGAAGATTTTATTTTCCTGAATACCTTCCTTTATCAGATAATATACTGTCGAGTTCAGGGAAATGAAACTCGACACAAATTTCAAACCAAAAACACACCCTCAGCTATTTTACTGCACGAAAAAAATTAATCCAAATTCAAATTACATTTTTTAAAAAGGCTTGTAGTGTTCTAGCCAATTACATGCCCCAATATATGTGTCTGTTGTTAAGTACCAAGTACGAGTCAACTGTCACATGTTGGGAGGAAGGAGAAACAACTCACTTGCTCAAGCAGCGATGACTGGATGTGTTCTGGAAATCCTCCTTTGTGAGCTGCCAGTTTTTAATTGATCCTTTCACAAATCCTGACACCATTATGAAACCCAAGACCAGAACATTGACACAAGTGAATATTTTGTTGACCATGGCCGACTCTTTCACACCGAGAGTTAAAAGTCCTGAAAAAGCGCACAAACAAGAAAATTTTGCCTGATGGTGTGAACTCTGTGCCAGACGAGTCCTTCCCGGGACAGGGGCAGGGATGGGACGAGAGGGTGAGTTAAGAATCCAAGTGGCACCAAACCTCCTAAGATTTCTGTGAGCCTCTGGGAATGGGGCTGAATTAATCATCTTTCTAGAGGCAGGGATCAAAATAACCGAAGTTCACATGGTTGTTCACAAAGCTATCAAAGCTGGCCTTGCAGGCCCCGTCTGGAGTTGAAGATGCGATCCAGCAGGCAGCAAAGGGCTGCAGCGATGGCGAACACCACAGCCCACCCCCAGGAGTGCAAGCCCCTCCCAGGGATGAAGAGAAGGCCTCCCCCGGCACGCTCTTCCCTCACCAACATAACTTCCGGGGACTCCTCTGAGGGGACAGCGGGATTTTTTTTCTTCAAGGAGGAGACATCTGGCCCAGTTTGTTGGTAGGATGAGGGTTTTTCGGATGAGAAAATTATTCAGATTCACCCTGCAGTTAGCAGTATGAGCAAGGCCAACTTTCTGTGATTACGGCACCATGAACCATGAAGTTCGTCATCGGACTCAGTGCACGTAAAACAATGTCTAAGCTAGACGAGTTATAGACCATAAACTCACATAAAAAAATCAAAAAGACCCAAGTGACAAAAAAACATGGAAACCACATGACAGCACAGTCTGAGGCTTAGGCCACACTATCACCTGAGGGTGAACATGCCATTTGGGGACTTCTGTGGCTAAAACCCTGGCTGGGGAAGGAAAGAGACATGGAAAGGTGTCCAGGTGACAGGTGACCACCATGTAAGACTTGAGACTGCTGCCCTGCCATGTGCACCTTTTATACACTTAAAAATAAAAAATACATTTCGCAATAGACGATTCAATTCTGAAACGAAGGTGCTAGAAGGGAAGTGAGCAATTAATCACAGGGAACACCTCCTCGTGCTGTGCTCTGTTTCTCTCTGGCGTCCCTCCCTCTCATGTTTACGAAAATCTCCCCAGTGCAAACTTAATTTCTGATACGTGTTCCTGCCAGCTGGACCGGAAATTCTGCTGAGACTGGCCTGTGCAAGATGATTTCAATTACACGGTGTGTAAAATAAGGCATGTTGTTTTTAAAACCCATCCAAGATCTTCTAATCTCAAAGGGGAATTTATCTGCATTCAGCTTAATGCTTATACAGTTAAGTGCCAAACAGAACAAAATTCCCATCCTCAAGGCTGGGATACAGAAATGTCACTAAGAGGAAGCTGCCTTTAGTAGTGTCCAAGTACTACCTGGAATTTTAAAATTCTGTACCCATGACTCTGTTGAGAACATTTTTTTTTTTTTAAAGATTTCACTTATTTATTTGTCAAAGAGAGAGAGAGAGCACAAGCAGGGGGAGCGGCAGGCAGAGGGAGAAGAAGGTTTCCCACCGATCAGGGAGCCCGATGCAGGACCCGATCCCAGGACCCTGGGATCATGACCTGAACTGAAGGCAGATGTTCAACCCACTGAGCCACCCTGGCGTCTCGTGAAACATTTCTTTAATGGGCATTTGGTTGGCTATTAGGTGCAAAACCTAGACTTCTCCAGCACCGAAGGCACACACTGGTGCCCAGACCAAACTCTTCCCCTTTCTCTTCCCCGCGGGAGAATGCCACTTGTCCTTTCCAAATGCTCCTCCACTGAGTCAAGGAAATTTGTATTCCTGGGTCACTTGTACAAAAAGCCTGCCATACTAACAAAATCCCACACTAGAAACAGCTACACAAACACCTGAGACTCTTTTTTAATTCAATGACACGCAGCTTCGACAGGTCCCATCCTATGTGTACAAGAAGTCGTTAAGACCGAGATGTCGGCATTCGTTCCAGAAAGAAACAAAAGGAGGGGAAAGGAGGATGAGGAAAGTTAGAAGCAGGCCTCACGGGAGCCTGCCCCGCACCTCAGGCCCCTCACCCCGACCGGACGTGTCCCACTGTGTGGCTTCACCTGTTAAGATGAGAATGATGATCACGGCAAATATGTCTGGGTTTTCGGCCAGCACTCCGGGGGCGTTCAGGGCCATGTGCGTCCGCGAGAACTCCCCGATGGGCTTGCCGATCAGCTCGTCAAACGTCGCGCTCCAGGCTCTCGCTACACTTGAGGTACCTGCCACGAAACAGATGTACCAGAGGAAACTGAAGGAAAACGGTGAACTGCGCTTGTCATCGGGCTCGACATCGCAGCCTCCGTGCGGGGGTCATGGATCATGTGCTGGGACTTGGTGGCAGCAACCAGACCCCGGTCTGTGCTAGCTCGGAAGTGAGGCTGAGGGAGAAGGCGGCACTTGGTTAGTGCCTGCATCGAAGTGACAAGGCTGGGGAAGCTTCACGGGCCCGGAGAGAAACACACTTCCCATCACAGCACAGGATGGGCATGGGTACTGTGTTCCCAACATACAAGTGAATAATCAACAGTTCACAAAACAGTGCTTACCACCTGAGAACACGCTGGTGGTATTTATTCAACTCTACCTATTTTATTTCATTATTAAAAGAAATACTGCAGGCAAACCACGAAGTTGATTTCATGATCTACTCACGGGCTGTGGTGGGAAGCCTGAGACATCTGGCTCAGGAAGCTTCTCTTCCAAGACCCTCCTGAAAGCAGAGCTGAGGGTCCACACCTACCGGGGAACGCTGTTCTCCCAGCAAGATGGGACCAAGGACATCACGTGTGCTGACCCCTCCTCCCAAACAACAGTCACCCTGCTCACCCCGGAGCTGGCGCCGGCCACCTCTGCTGCTCTGTGCCCAAACCTGGGCTCGCACCTCCTGCCCACAGGTTCCCAAGTGTCTTATCACAGCCCAGCTCTCCTCCTCTCCATCCCACAGCCCCTGCCATGAGGATCACAAACGGATGCAGCACCCCAAAAGCCAACAACTGTTGACTGCACGCTCACTTTCAACCCGAATCAAGTCACTGCTTTTCAAGGAAATGTCACTAAAATTTCCAATATTCACATATGGCACCTTCCTTTCCTTTCAAAGGGAGCCTCCCCGGTGATTGTGGTGTTGTTCCGTGGATGTACAGAACTTGGCCAGAAGAACTACAGAGATTCAACATTGCTAGTGGGTCTCATACCAAGTATGTGCCCAGCAACTCAAAAATTTAATCATGTGTCTTCATCCTCACCATTCAGGCTGTTATGAGTTCTATCCATCAAGGCCACAGCCCAGTGGAGAAAAACGGTCTCCCCTCTCCCCCGACAGAGGCCAGCTAACAGCTGATTTGGCCCTGAAACCCACAGTGAGGGGTGAGAGGGGCTGCCCGGCTTTCCTTCCTGGCCTCCCTCATTCCCCATCTTTGAAACATAGCTTTAAAAAAACCCACGTTTGCTGAGAAAAACTGCCCTTCCCAAAAGCTAAGACCGAGACTCACCCACAGCAACACATGCATGAGTCAGTGTCACACAAGCAAACAGCACTCTGGCAAAGAGCCTTTCACTTGTTGGTCTGGAAGCAGAGGGCGACTCCTGCTCAGGTTTTGTTTTATGCCCAGGTAAATCTGCTGGGAACATAACAGCCCATTTAAAACAGCTACATGCCCACTCAGACACTTGAGCTTGTATGAGCATTTGTGGTTATAAGTTTTAGTGTTGTACTGAAAAAAAAATTATTATGAATTTTATTTTCAAACTTAGAAGCATAAGCTATGCTGGCTGTCATTAGGTACCACAGGCTTCGGAAAAGACAGGGAAGGCGCTGCTCAGAGAGCCTGGCGGGAGCCCTCCGCCAGCTGACCCAGGCAAGCGGCAGCAGGAGCCCCACACAGATCGCGGGGCCCACATCCTGGCAGGCAGCACACAGCCCCCTACGCCATTCCCAGCGTGGGGTACACGGGAGCCTGCTGAGACCCACTTACCACATCTGACTGTGTTTTGAAAATACTACAAAAAGCTTGCTGAAATGTAAATAGAATGTTTAGTGGCTACTTATATTTCTACTTGTAGGAATCGGCCATTCATATCCTTTGCTTATTCTTACATTCAGGTGTTCGTCTTCTTTAAGTCGATGCATTCAACCTCGGTCGTAACCAAAATACAAATAACATCAAGAGAAACAATACCTTCTCACCTACCAAACTAAGAAGACGGTATATTTTGAGTGTTTTTGTTGGTTGGTTGTTTGTTTTGAACACCAGTACCCAGGGTCAGCAAGCATGTGAGGGAGGGAGCCTGTGGCCATCTAGTGATCGCAGGCAACACAGGCCTTCAAAGACATAGGAGGCCCACTGACCTACACATTCTGCTTCTTAGACTATGTTAAAGGAAAAAAGTCATGACCATGCCCAAAGACATGAAACTGCTTATAACAACAGTAACACAACTGGAAACAATCTAAATACTCCAGAAGAACATCTAAAAAATTATGCTATGTATATAAAACTATATAATAATATGCAATCATTTGGAATATTACTATGGAAAAACCATTAATACCATGAGAAATGTTTACTATATGTTGTTTCATAAATAAAGAGACATAATGGACAAAAGATATATGTTTAAGTGGACAAAAATATTAATAGTTAGGGCGCCTGGGTGGCTCAGTGGGTTAAAGCCTCTGCCTTCAGCTCAGGTCATGATCTCAGGGTCCTGGGACTGAGGCCCGCATCGGGCTCTCTGCTCAGCAGGGAGCCTGCTTCCTCCTCTCTCTCTGCCTACTTGTAATCTCTCTCTGTCAAATAAATAAATAAAATCTTTAAAAAAAAAATTAATAGTTAGATCCCTAAACTCTTACAAAGAGAGACTGTCGTCTCCTTCCATGGTGTTCCTACTATCTAGTACAATGTCTGGCACAGAGGAAGGGCTCAATATATATTTGTTGGAAGATGAGTGAATGAATAAAAATTAATTTCTCTGGGTTGTCAGATTGGGCAACGTCTACTTTCTGTGTTGTTCTTCTCTGTATTTCCCAAATTCTCCTGTATCAGTGACATGTCTACTCTAGTAATCAGTAGTCAAAAATACTGAAAGCGACTACCCTCCTTTTGAGCAATAAGAACACCCCACCGAATCTACATCTCTTGCGTTCACAGGACCAACCTCCTTGCTGGCCTGGCTCATCCCCACTAACAGTCCGATGCACAGACCAGAGGAGGAGTGATGCCCCCGAGGCAGCTCCTGCCTCTCCTAAAAGGGAAAGGGTACATGTACCACAGTCAAGGGAGAAAGCCAATCCTAGAGAAAAGCTAGACTTGGTCTACTCGGGGAGCAGAGGAGAGCGTGGCCCGCAGTCTGGAGGTGAGAACAGCAGAGGGAAAGGGGGCAGGCTCCAGGCCTCTGGGGACATACCGATGATGTAGGAGAGGATTAGGTTCCAGCCGGTGATGAAGGCCCAGAGCTCCCCGACGGTGACATAGCTGTAGAGGTAGGCCGAGCCTGTCTTGGGGACCCGAGCACCAAACTCGCCGTAGCAGAGGCCAGCCAGCACCGAGGCTAGTGCTGCGATCAGGAAGGAGATGACAATGGCAGGGCCCGCGTCCTCACGTGCCACAGCTCCGGCCAGGACATACACGCCAGCACCCAGCGTGCTGCCCACCCCCAGGGCCACCAGGTCGAAGGTGTTCAAGCAGCGGGACAGCCGGCTCTCCTCCCGGCTGCAGTCCACGACCTTCCTCCGCAGCATCTGATGCCCGATGTTAAGCAGAACTTTGCACCCCATCGTGCTGTTCAATTCTGCTAGAGAAAAAGAACGTAAGTGTTTATTATTGCCTTTCATCCCATGCATTAACCTCCTCTTAAAGCAACATAGACAGCCACCATGTCCTTTACCGTCATTGATGGCTAAAATATTTTAAATCTCAGAATTCCGCAACTGGTCATCAGAACATCCACCTATGACTTCTACCCATCTCAGGCCTAACCAGCATGGACAGGAATGCCCAGAAGGCCAATTCCTCCACTGGCCTTGACTTTGAGGTCTCTGAGCTTCCACATTTATTGCAGCTCTTAAGGGAGAGCCTTCTATGGGCAGAAATTACACAGTATGAGAAAAGCAAATTAATCACGTTGTTCTTGCCCTCGATAATCATGCAATTCCCCAGAAAAAAAAGATGTTATTTGAAGTATGACGTTATGGAAGGCAAACCCAACCATATATTAATTATTAAAAACCAGAGGCCTTGAATAGCAATGGCAATGCTTTTTTAGACCTTTCTAGGATCCTCTGAGGGCAAGAACCAAGTTAACACAGAGTTAGGTCCAGAGCAGAAAAAACGCTTAATTATTAGAAGTTAGGGTTTTTTGGTAACTGTTACTACTCCAGGAAGCCCTTTTCTTCTGGACTAAAATGTTAGCAGAATGTGCTAGAGGATCCACTTCTGAGCATGAATCACGAGAGGGTAACACATTCACCAACAGCCACTGTCAGCCAACCCGTGTCAACCAGAACAAGCCGAGCGCGGGCCCCAGGATGAGTGCACACCACGGACTGCACCCCGGGCCAACAGAGGGGGCCAGGATGCCAGCGCCCACCCTCAGAGACATGGAACAGAACTCCCCAGCCTTAAGCAGCCTGCCCGCGTGACTTCCTTCCACAGAGGCCCGTCTGGAAAGGGCAGAAATGAGTGGAGAAACCTAACCACAGCACTACCTTGACCAGGGGGCCATGGTCAACCATGACAAACATTTGATTATGGGATGTGCCAAGAAGGGCACTTGATCTCTGTGATCTTCCTCCCCAAACCATCTAATCATGAGAAAAGTATCAGACAAATAGCAGATGGAGAACATTCTTTAAAACACCTGACCAGGGCTCTTCAAAACTGTCGGGACCTTGGGAAAGTCTGAGAACCTGTCACAAGCAAGAGGAGCCTAACGAGACATGACTACTGAATGTCATGTGGGATCCTGGATGGGGTCCTGGAACAGAAAAAGGTTCCTGGGGAAAACTATGGAAATCTAAATAAAGTACCGGTATTAGTTAGATGGGGATCACACGCTAACGTAGGGAGACAGCAACAGAGGAAGCTGGTATGAAGAGTATGAGAATTCTCTGTACTATCGCTACAATATTTCTATAAATCTAAAACTGTGCTGAACTAGAGTTTATTAAAAAAAAAAAAAGCATGTGCAGAGAGAAGCTATCATGATTTCTAGCTACTGAGGTAGAAAAAAGTACTGCTTTTTCATCTTGATCATCAATGGACATGTACTGACCTCACCTTGCTACAGTCAAGTCACTGGAAAACATAACAAACTAAATGGCAGCTGACAGATCTCGCAAAGTCCATACCTAACCACTGACAACCCGACTGCCCGCCCACACCCTGTGGCCTCGGCACAGTTGGTCTGGCACCCCACCCCCATCCCCAGCCCCTGGCCATGGCCCTCTGTGTGGTCACACGGGAACAGGAGCAGGCCTCTCTCTACTTTACCGACCCACCAAGTGAAGACAAGAAAAAAGCTTCTCAAGACTCAGAAGTTTTCAGCTAGGAGTAACAGTCATGTGTTCTGATCTCCTCATTATAAAGATGAGGAAAAATAACTCTGAGAGCCAAGGGTCAAACCAGGTCACGGAGCTCGGAAGGCACGGGGGCCCAAGTGCTCATCGAGGGCTCTGGCATTCCAGGTGGGAAGGAAATGATATCACTGTGCTGTAAGGTGGGGAGGAAGTGGGGAGGAAATGAGGAAAGACGACATTATTTGTGGAGCGGTGGTGCAGCAGGAAGACCCCAGACACGAGGGCGTGATCGGAGCAGACAAGGGCAGGCGCTGCGAACAGGGGAAGAACAAGCACAGAGCCCAGCAGACCACACACTGGCCTGCTTCCGAGGTGCCCCGGCGAGGCCCCGAGTGATACCCGGGGCAAGCGGGTTTCCCAGACAGTCAAGATGAGGCTGGGAGTCACCTGGGCGGGGGGGAAGGGGAGGTCCCAGCAATGTTGAGAGAGCCCAGGGTATAATTTCTCCTGGAACCGCCTTTCCTTTTCTTCCTTACAGGATTTAACTGGATTTATTCAAGTCAAGTTGTAAATCCTAACAAAGCTCTGAGGAAACAATGGCTTGGATAACGAGTTAAAGATGCAACGTTTGAACTCGACCCTTAGCAGAAGAGGCTGTGCTAGGGGATGTGCAGAACCCCGTAAAATCACTCCTGGACATCCTTTCTGGCAGGGAGGAGAGTGTGTTAAGTAGGCAGGAATCTTATAGGGAAGTGAAGTGGGAAAGGTCCTTGTGACGAGCACTGTTTTCAACCTGACTGGTAAATGTGGCTGACGTTTAGAGAGCACCTACCTGCTCCCGCCCCCTCCTAGATGTCCACTGCTTAAAGTAAGTGCACCTCCCCCAAACGATAAAAGCTAGTGCAAGGCAAAGACACTGCAATTAAATAGCATCTTCTTTCCGGGGCTTTCACAGAGTGACCCGGGTTCCAGGAGGTTAGGTGGGACAGGCCACCTGCCTTCCTCTAAAAGACAAGACCTGTTCTGTCTTGGGCTCTGGGAAGGGCTGGTTCGTAATTTACACTCCCTTCCCAAAACTCTGCTGTTGTCTGGAGCAGAAGCAAAAACTGCCAGAGCCCAGACATACACCGGGAACACACTTCTGAGCCTCCTCAGAACAGAAGGCGAACAAGAGCCCCGTGATCACGCCAGGCCGAAAAGACCCCCAGGATGCTTAGAGCTGG
>LNAC01000458.1:982617-1030183 GCA_002007465.1 Ailurus styani | reverse complement strand
GAGGTCGTGAGGAAGGGGGGGAGAGGGGGGCCCGCAAATGCCTGTTAACCACCAGCAGTGGGTGGGCACACACCCGCCAGCCGAAAACCCGCTCAAGGAGCTCACTTCCCAACACTGGGGGCTCAGCACCCTCTTCGACTTAAGGGGGCAGGTTACTGGATTCTATAACTTTAGATACAGATACTGGTTTTCAAGCGTAATGTGGAAAGGGGAGTCTTTGTTGAGTACAAAATGTGACCAGACAGGCGCAGTTCATGTCTCCTAAATGGGCCTATGGCGGCTCCCTTCTCTGGGGACAGTTCTGGGCCTCGCGCTTGCCCCCAGCTGCCCAGGGGAAGTGTTCTGTGAACCACGGCGTGGGGAGCACAGAACGGACAGTGACAGGAGACCTACTTCCCAGTATTTTTACCTTGGTTACTTCTCCTTCCTTTTTTTCTTTTTCAGTCTTTACTACTGCTGTGTGGTTGGCATAAAGTGACACTTGTGCCCTGGTTACTGCTGAAGTTCTACCTGCCATCTCGGGGAAGGGCAGGCTCAGTTCCCTTGGAAGACGCTGGAACACCGATGCAGCAAAATGCAGCTGGGAGGCCCGGAGCGGACAGCCCAGGGAAGGCACGGGCCTCCAGTTAGCTGGCTTCGACTTTCCGGCAGGGCAGCTGAAAACGAGATACTCGCCACGTCCTGGGTTGAAGTTTAAGAAACATCCTTTCCGTCTCCTTAGAAGTAGCGTAACACTATATTCTCCAAGTGGCATCGACTGTCAGGATTTTGTACACATTATGCCACCACTTCTGTTCATGCTGAAACCCCAAGGGGGCTCATTCAATCAACAGTAAGGTGAAAGAACACTCGTCTGTGTAAAACTAATCTAACCGTTCAAATTCCCACAATGGTGGGTTGTGACGGACTCTCTTCTGTTGGGGTTTACGCAGAAAGTTACCACAAAGGTTTTGAAAGCGTTACCTGAAGAGTAGGTTATCCTTTCTTGTGGGGAGGAATCTGTGCAATGATCAACACCTACACTAAATTCCGCGAAATCTCACCACTCTCCCCATTTTGATGTCCTGAGCGCGACACAGCCAGGGTTTATGGAAATGCACAAACCCACAGTCCCACCCCAGGAAGCAGTCTCGGGGTGGGAAGAGGTAAGCACACACGACAGCTCCAGGAGCTGGGCCCCCCGGGTGATGGAGCTCCAAAGGAGAAGGTCTAACTGTCCACCTCAAAGGCCACTTTAGGCTTCCCCCCACCCACCGCTATCTGAAAGTAGCATGTTCCAATGGAATCCTTCACAAGCGAAATGGTGTAAAGCAAAGAAACAACCATTAATTTATATGGAAAATTTGTTGAGCGTTCCCAGACCCCCAAAAAATCACCTCCACTAGGCTTTTCTGACACCTTAAGACACATCTTGCTAACGGATACTTCAAGTAAATTGAGATAAAGCAGAGCTGCTCACAGACACAGTTCAGAGCTCTGGTGGCTTGACACAGAGATGCTAAACACAGTCCCCAGGGAAGCAGCATGGCTGTGTCCTCTGGATCTGAGCAGCCTCTCTAACAGCTCACTGCAAAACCAACGCCGAACGCCGTTTTTGCTTTTTGCCTTTTTTTGGTAAAAGAGAAAATTTTCCAATTTCTTTCAGCTAATAAGAAACAAGTAGCACTTTGTAATAGCAAAGTGGCATAATGCAAATCTTTAAAGAGTGTAGGACACCTGTAATTTCCTAGGGAAAAGAAGCACGATTTCATCAAGCAAGGCCAGAGGCATAAAGTCCCTAAATCCACCTGTGCATTTCCTTGCTTCCATCGGAAGCCTCAGTGATAAACACGCTTTATGCTTTTCTATCACAGGCCACAGGTGATGTGGTTCTCACTGGCATGGGCAGCCATAAGATCCAGTGTGATCACTGACGCTCACAGTGCCCACGCATCCTCCAGACCTCAGTGACTTTAACACGCTGGTCATATCGGAAAACCCCCAGGAGCCCTGCCGTCCATGGCCTGACTCTTTCTACTGATTCCACAGGGCGAAGTGCAAAAAGCTGCCAGAAGCCTCTGAAGTCCCATTAGCAGCAATGTGAACAGGCTGACACGTGGCCATAAGCTCCGAGTCTGCACAGCAGAGCAGAGTTGCTGGATGGAAGGGAGCAAGAGAAGGCAGCAAAGTAGAGGTTTCGCCTCTCGGTCTTGACCTCCAGGCCACAGGGGGACAGGCGCAGGAGAAGGCCATGGGAACCCACCTCAGGTGCACGCCCACCAGGGCAGGGCAGCTTCCGGGCACAGGTCAGGAAGTCAGCCGGGGAACAACAGACTACTCAGAGAGCTTCCGAAGCAGAAGTGGCAAAGAGCAAGGTGAACAGGAATGCAGATACTGACCATGGGCAGGCCCCTCAGCCAGACAAGCAGCACTAAGGCGCAGGGAACCAGGCTCCATGGTGGCTGTGAGTGGTGCCGCCACCCCGAGAGCTCACACCTCACAGAGACCCAAGCAAATCACCCACGGGGCTGAGTGGACACTGCCATACTGACCAAAGAACTAGAACGAGATGTGTCATGTGCAAATCTGCTGCCGAAATGGTATGTAGGCAGACAAGCGTTTTCAACAGCTTTAATGTCCCGGGAAAATATCAAGTAAAAAAGCCCATTTATTATCCCAATGAGCATGTAGGTGAGGGGGAGGGGTGTGTAAAGGACCAAAACACTGAGATTATCTTTCAGATTACAGGTTGTTTTGTTCTTTTCTGTATTTGTCATAATACCTGTAATGAGATGTACTAACTTGTTAAAGCAGAAAACAAATAGCAATAATTAATAACAACTAACATCTTTCATTTCATCCAAATGAAAGATCACTTAGATAAATTATTTCATTTAATCTTCACACCACCTTATCTATCTGGCAATACTCTGCATTCCAGAAATAAGGAAACCCAGCATTACTAGAACTCAGTCACTCTCAACCCTGGGTATGCAAGAGAATCACGTGGCAAGATTTTTTAAATGAACGATGCCCAGCTCACCACAGACCAAGTAATTTCTGTGACTTTCTCCCAGGTAACTTGCCCAAGAGCACGTAGCCAGTGAAAGATGAAATCAGGGCTCGAACCTAAGTCTTTCTACCCCAAAGCCTCGCCCCATCCTCTGAAGCAGGATCTGCAGGTTTGGAGAACAGGCGCAGAGGGGGTGGAGAGCTGGTACAGGAGAGAAGCGGGAACAGGCAGCGGGACTGACTGGCGGAGGGAAGGGTCTCTGTGTGTCCCACCGGGACAGTGGCATCCGAACCCTCCTCTGTCCTCCAGCACACAGGAGGCACCGGGCAACTTTCATGGGACCATAGCATACATAGCACCCACAGTGGACACTTGGTGTTAACCGGCTGACTTAAATTTAGGAAGCTGACAGGAAACTGAGCTTCATCTTAGGTAACCACCACCATTATCATCAACAATTTAGCAAAGTCTCTCTAGCAAAGGAGACTTTGTTAGATGACTAGTTAATGGTCTGAGTTACTAAAGAATATATTTCTGTTGCTCTAAATGAATAGAAGTGTAGAAAGTTGTCGGTTGGGTTAAAATCCAACCTAAGCAACATAGTCTTATCTATGAAGCCTTGAAACAGTTCCCATTTTCCTCACAGGAAAATGTCATGAGGTGTGCTCTATCCCCACCTCCCGTCTCGCCCTGAGGGACAGCTTCCCCTCTCCACGCTCCACGCTCCACGGTGGGACATACCCTCAGCCTAGGGTTTTGTGTAACTCATTATCTTTAAGTCAGTGTTTGGGGTTCTTAGTTTCCACATCTAAAGACCAAACAGTACTGCTGTTCCGCCACTGTAGGTACACGTGAGGGTCAAATGAGATAATGTATTAGGGAACGCGCTCAAAAGCCAAAGGCGTTACTCTTCCAATGCAAAGAGCTGCTCTTATAGCCACACCCGTAGGCATTCTGGCGTGGCCCTCCTCATTCTCATTTCTTTCTTCCAAATCTCAATTTGCAATCTGTTCGTCGGTCGTCCCTGCCTCCCAGTAGCAGAAGGCAGGCAATCCCCGTCAGCGAAGGGTTCCCGTCACTAGGGCTGTCTTTAACCGAGGCTTTGCCACAGATATCACTGTCTGCTTAGCTATACTCAAATCTTTTCAATACTGTTTACTCAAATTGAAGAATGATATAAAAAACAAGAAGCTGGGGAAGTACTACTAAGCACGTTTTCACAAAAACCAGATACCCAGGTACAATCTAGAAATGCTCCTCCTTAAGCCAGCAGGATGTGATAAGACAGTAGTTATGTCTCTGGATGGCATTTGCATCACTAGGGAAGGCTATGCTTTATCAGGGCAGGTGTCCTCACCCTGTGTATAGAAATGGGTTACAACGAAAACACGTATTCTAACAGGAGCTCAGAGCTCCTTTGACACATGCTTTTAATCATTCCTACCTTTGCAGTATGTAACGAAAATTTTCTGTATCTGGAATCGGAAGCCAAGTGATCTACAAACTCTGTGAGCAAGTCCAGGGGGAGACCTGCCATTGCCTCTCTAGTGCAATGTTGATTAGCCAGAACTGAACAGGAGCCTGGTCCTAGGAAGTGGGAGATTTCATAAAGTCAGCTTCATATGAACTGTAAAGCACCTCACTGGGGCCTTTTAAAAGCTGTTGTACATTCTCTCAAATAGAAAAGAAATGTCTTAAGTAAAGTTCCATGAAGATCAGAATTCAGACTTACTACCACAACACTGCCTAATTCTCTAGGCCTCTAAGGTATCCTGAAAGACAGAGTTTTCTATGGCTCCTTCCAAAACAGTCCTCTTACAAAAAGCACAAGGAGAACGAGCATCTGGACCTAGAGCAAAGCAGAGGATTCCACACAAAACTGATCTAACTTTCACTGTACACTCACAGACCAATTATTTTTACATTTACTAACACATTCACTCAACAAACCCAGGCAGTTCACAGATTTAGACCCCAAACTCCAGGAAATTTCCACACTTCCTCATCTTCCCATGGTCACAAGCAACTGTGTGAAAAGGCTGGAATTTCTAGAAATGCACTGGTTTCAAGGTAGACAAAGAAGCCATGAAAAATCAGGTCCAGCTCCCTGAACTGAGGTGAAAAACAGACTCACAGAGGGGCTGGGGTCCACTGCAAACAACCAACATTCTACCAGTTCCTCAACAGAAACACACTGCAAGTTTACTTAATCCCCACCAGAGACCCAACGGTAGCAATTGTTACTCCTCTCAGGAGAGTAAGAGTGGAGTTTAGACTGCAGGGTGTGTGTGTGTGTGTGTGTGTGTATGTGTATCCTGGTGGAGCCAGGATTTGAACCTAGGTCATCAGATTCCAGAAACCCTACTCTATGCCAGGTGCCAAACAGACTCAACTTTGACCAAACTTATTTTCCATGCTACTGACAATTCTTAATGTGTCACCTGATCCTACAAATAATAGATCCACAAGGGTTAAGTGACACCCTCTTCTTGAATGACAATTCCTCTGTAAAAATTAAGTCAATTAGTTGTTCACACAGTGGAGTAAATTAACATAATCCACCCACTTCCCTCCAGCTGCTGGCCAAGACCCATGGGCTTTGAGGCAATAGGAGCTTTACTTGGGAGTGAGGAAAGGTGGGTAGTTTGGGTTGCAGCACCCAACCAAGGCTTCAGGGAGAGTTCTGGAAAGCATACAGACAACAAGGCTTAGAAAAGTATGTGAAAGAAAGAGCAGGCCAAAGCAGATGGATTAGATATTATGTTGGAGATACTACTTCCCTGATAAAAGCAGGGAGAAAGTGTCCAAACAAATAAATAAAAAGAAAGAAAAAGAAATAGCACCCCTGGGAAATAATAACATATCGAATATGAGTTTATATAAAGAATAGTCTAGAAGGGAAACTGAAGTAGTTGTCTCTAAACAGGTGATTATGGACATTTTTTATTTTCTGCATTTTGACAATTTTTTCTATGAGTGTGGACTGCTTCTGAGTTAAGGGGAAGGAAATATTCTAATAAAACCAACAAACAAATAAGTGGAAAAAAGGGAAGGCACAAGGGTCCAAAGACAAGTTAAATCCATGTCAAGAGTCATCTGGCAGGGCGCCTGGGTGGCTCAGTGGGTTGAAGCCGCTGCCTTCGGCTCAGGTCATGATCCCAGGGTCCTGGGATCGAGGCCCGCATCGGGCTCTCTGCTCAGCGGGGAGCCTGCTTCCTCCTCTCTCCTCTCTCTCTGCCTGCCTCTCTGCCTACTTGTGGTCTCTCTCTCTCTGTCAAATGAATAAATAAAATCTTTAAAAAAAAAAAAAAAAAAGAGTCATCTGGCAGATGCAGATAATTGAGTACATGGGATTTCATTACGCTTTCTCCCTAAACTCGTGCACGTTTGGAAATTTCCAAAAGTGAATGTGAAAAGAAAGGAACTCACTCAGGGCTGACCCAGAAAACAAAGAAGAAATTCTTCCACAACCTATATCAACCCCTACCTCCAGGACCAGAACAGCCCCCCCAGTGCTATAAGTTATGGACATGTATTAAACAGTCTTTCATGCAGGATTAGGTTGAACCATATGAAATTGTCAACATTCAGCTATTTTTTTTTAATCTAGAAAAACAGCCAAGAGTAAAGGATTTGTCATAGGCAGACCTGTGTACTTTTTACCAGCCTTATTCCTACACATCCTCTAAGCCTAAGTCTGTATCAAATTTGGGGAAGCGGACTGAAACCGGAAAAGGCAACATAGGTTTCAAAGATGAGATTTAAGGGGGAGAAAAAGGAGTGATTCGGAGGTTCTTCAGAAACTGGTAGCAACTGAAAGAGAGACACTTGTAGGCATGTGTGTTTTTGTGCATGTTTTGTGTACCCATGAGGGAGGGATACGAGTTCGTCTTGTGGGTCACCTGTCACCACTGAGGTGATCAGGGAGGGAAGGCACAGGCCCACTGAACCACCTGTGACATATGTCAGATGACCCAGGTGAAGTTGGGTGACCACGTTGGAGCAGGAGGGCGGTGGGGGGAGGGAGGGGAACCGTCCATTTACAAGAGTCTCGAATGGCCAGCTGAGAAATTTACACTCAGACGTGAAATTTTTAAGCAAAGGAAAGCCATCACAAAAATATTCTCTTGGGAGGATTGTTCTGGTCTTGCTGTGAAGGACAGATTGGAGGGGGAAACAGCACCAGGACAGCTGACTGCTCATGGCTCAGCCTTCTTTCTCTGGGGAGCAAATCAATTATGTTTTGCCTTTGAGCACGATATTTTAATCTGACTAATAAAGCACTTTTGCACAAGCAAAGGCTCTAGTCTTTCACATTTACTTGCCATTTGCTCCCCGTCTGGGCTTTCTCCTCAAAGATCCCAGAGATACACAGCCTCCACACACCCACAGTTACCATGGCAATTATCTATGTGGTACATGTCACGCACAAATAATCCCCCAGCAGGAAAGTCCGCATTTTATGGTCAGGCTTCCTGTAATGATACTTTACCGGTAGCCAAAATCGCAAGCCCTCATCCCAAAAGGAAAAGCACATAAATGTTGAAAGAGACATCGCAACCTCCTTGTGTGGCCGGCCACCTTACCTGCTGAAGTCCAACAACGACCTGCTGCACTCATCTACCTTCCAGAATATACCTGTAGGAAACCCCCGGGTGTGTGGGGCCAGAACAGTCTCCATTACAGCAGAGAACGTGCTTCTCTGGGCCAGAAATGACTCTGAGGCCCCGGAAGCAAAAGGCCAGTTCCACAGGGGTCCGTGCACCGCAGAATGCTGGAGCAAACCATCAAAGGCCGGCGGAGGACCGCCAGAGGGTCAGGCTGCCATCAGGTGGATGAGGCAGCCCAAGAAATTGGACAAGTGTGGCTCCTTGCACTGGACAAGACAGCAGCATTCAGTGTGCAGGGGCTCCTGTAGCGTGTGGACAGACCACCGATGCATCCTCTGTCCCAGACAGTGCCACCTGCTGTGTTTCACAAAAGACTCCAGTGCGATCCTGTAACCACCCTGTCCCCTACGGAATGCTACCCGAATGTGACCCCACAGCCTCTCGATGTAACAACAGTCAGTCATTCAGACTGCCGTTCACCGAAATTCTCCCTTCTTTGGTGACCGCTTTCTGACAATTAGGTTCCACATCTTCAGAGAATGAGGAGGCACAGCACAGACTTCTGCTGTTTTTAAGGAATCTGTAAAGGGTAACCCATAGACCTCACAACTTAGGTCCCAAATAACACTCTCTACGTAGCCACTGCCACGGAAAAAAACTACTCGGAGGGCGTCTTGCCTTCTAAAAGTTCACAGCAAGTCAGTCACACTTGAGACTCAGGACCACATTTCCCTACACAAACCGCAGCCGGGTTCCAAAGCAGCCACAAACAGCAACTTCAGCTGACGTTCCTGCCGTGGAGGTGAGCACTGTGAGGCCATCCACCACCCAGCAGGGCCAGGAAGGCACAGAGCACATCTGAGTGGGTTAGAAGAATGAATGGACTCTACAGAGTTGTGATCCTTTAACGGATTTAAAATCATGGGTCATTTTGGAAAAAACAAAGGAGCATTTTAAAATAACTTTCCGGGCGCCTGGGTGGCTCAGTGGGTTAAAGCCTCGGCTTTCGGCTCAGGTCATGATCTCAGGGTCCTGGGATCGAGGCCCGCATCGGGCTCTCTGCTCAGCAGGGAGCCTGCTTCCCCCTCTCTCTCTGCCTGCCTCTCTACCTCCTTGTGATCTCTCTCCCTCTGTGAAATAAATAAATAAATAAATCTTATAAAATAACTTTCCACAAAAATGGACAGCAGATGGCAACCGCTTTTCAAGGAGCAAGGAAAGGTGATCTGTGGTGGGCAGTCTCTAACGTGGCCCCATGATCCACTCCTGGTGTTCCCTTGAGTGTGTGTGGGAACCGGGACTTGCTTCCAGCCAACAGAACGTGGCAAATTATGCAATGTCACTCAGCAATTATGTTGATATTACATCTGGTTCCATCTTGCTAGCAGCCTCTCCTTGCCAGCTTAATGAACCAAGGAGCCACGCTTGGAAAAGCCACATGACCATGAATGTGGCATCCACGTCAGCCAGCGAGAGGCCGGAGCTCCGGGGTCCTACAACCTTGAGGACATGGATTTGCCCAACAACTGGAGGGAGCTTAGAAGCAGCTTCTGCCCTAGCCATGCCTCCAGATGAAAACCAAACCATAGTCAACGCCTTGACTCCAGCCTCGTGAGCCAAGCCGTGCCCTGACTTCTGACCACAGGAACAGTGAAACCATAGATGTGTGTTGTTTCAGGCCTCCGGGTTGGTGGTGATTTGTTGGGCAGTGACAGAGCACTCCTCCATGGTCCAGTCATGAGGTATGGAGTGAGTCTGCACCTGTTCTCTCTTTAAACCTTCAAGGAGCTAAAAACCAGAGCCCAACATTTCTTTAACTTTCTCTGTTTTAATGGTGGAGTTAACATCTTCTTGATCTAAAACTATTTTTTCTTGGTTAAGTCTGAATGATCTAAAAGCAATTTGCTCCTCTGGAAGAACGGTGTGCATTAAATGACTATTATTTCATTTTTCACAGAATTGCATGTCTGCCCCGGGCCATGCTCCTGGGAGTTACAGGAGCTTCAGAGGTATGCAATGCACTGTCCCTGTGCTCAGAGCGCACACAGTCTGGGAAGGAAGACGAAAGTAACGATCTAACCATTTGGCAAATACTTGCCTTAAGCCTACTCTATGCCTCTCCGCCCTTCTAGGTGCTGATGAAACCGCAGGAAAGGAAACCAAGAGGCCTGCTGTCTGGGCAGGAAGACGGTACTATATAAACCGAACAGTACAAACAAGCGTGGCGGATACCAAAAAGCCTCCAGGGGGCGCACCACCTCTGACACCATCTGGCACCTGGTCTGACTCTCTTCACTAAAGGCAACCCTGTAGGGGTTTCTAGTAGGCTGTGAATTCCCCAGATTTAGGTGCAGTTCATGACACATGCCCAAGGGCCTAAGAACCATGGATGGCTTCCCTCCGCATTCTGTCACAGTGTCCTGATATGAGAAACAGATCTGATGTAGACTTTGCACTCTGAGGTGAACACTCAGCACCGCCGCCGCCCCCCCACAACTGCGCCAAGCCCTGGTATTAGGTAACAGGAAGAGGTTCTAAAATAGTCTGTTAAGACAGCAGAGACCCATCTGACTACTGCAGGAAGAGGAGGAAGAATGCAGAATGAACTCACTCTAAGCGCTTTTACTAAATAAGCCCTGAAAGGAGAAGGAAAGAAAAGGATATCTGAGGTCCTCAGTGGCTTCTGGCACGACCTGGGACAGCCTCCCACGTCCCGGTGGGCAAGGATCCAGCTTTCCTGACTGGTAAAGCACACCTGGTAACCCTTCACCTTTGTTTCTGACATTGACAAGTTGCAACGGCCTCATAAACAAGGGGGGAGCCTCCCTAGGACATAGGAGCCATGGAGAGCCCATCTCCTCCTTCTTATTTCAAGGCCGCCTGCTCAAAGATGCTTCTCTATGGCAAAGGTCATGGGCCATATTCCCCGCAAAGTCCCTCTGATGAAGGATGACCCTGATTATGGGTGCATTCTTAATAGAGCTATATTTGGAATTAAGAATCTGAATGGCCCCAAGGATCACAAGAATGTGTGCCAGAGAGAAAAACGTCAGGTGAGGTTCTTTTACAAACACACGAACCTGAAAAAACTTTACCTCCATTTTTTTTTAATGCACAAAATAGTGACAATAACAATGAAGTGCCCATACTCGGTGAACGTGTTACTTTAATCAAAAAATAACTGGAACAAGAGCTTTTAACTATTTTGAACCCTTCTTTCCCAAACCACCTCTTCTGCTGAACCCAAATGTGAGAAACCGCTCTGACAGAGAGAGACAGGAGACATCACGCCCCACCACTGGCTCACCCTGACCTTCCCCTGCCCTCCCTGCCTGTCTCCTTGGCCCCTCAGGATTCTGTGGCTCCAAGGACCCACCCAAAATACACTGACCTAGAGCAGATCACTACAGCACTTGAACCCAAGAACAAGACACGGGAGAATCCCTAAGTAAAAGAGGGGAAAAGCCGAGGAATGAGGGGGTAGGCGCAGGAGGAAAAGCTTGAGAGCAGGAAGGCAACTGGAGCCAGCCCTTGACCCTGAGAAGCAAAGGCTCCAAGAGTCAAAGGCAGGACCGCAGCACAGTGCATCAGGGCCACCGCATTGCACACCAGCATGGACAGGCCAGGGGCCCTGGCCCAGAGCAGTCCCACCAAGGACCGCACACCACACCGCACCCCAGCTTCTACACCAGGAGGGTCTCTGGCAGTCTCTCCATAGCATGCGTGCGTGGCCTCTGTTCAGAAGCCTTGCCATCTGCAGGTATTGAGAGTCCTGTCTGAAGCAAGTGTAGAAATTCAATAAAACCACGGGAGCAAAGAGGCACGCACACCTGTCTTCTGTTGAGTGGACGGGCCTGAAGAGCTAGATGACTCTCAAAAGGCAGAGTAGTCATAAACTTTAAAAGACAATGACGTAGGGTGTAGTTGTCCGTTAACCTATAATGTCAAGAACCAACAGAAGGGCTAAACAGACAATATATTCTAGCACCCAAGAGACCATCCGGCTGGGGTGCAGGTGGGCAACTGTACCTGGAAGGGGATGTAAGAACTCGTCACCTCGTCACCTGAGGACCACCTGGGTCCTGGAGCAAAGACGTCTCAGCAGGGACGAGACGGGAGCTTCTGGCTCCTGGAAAGCAAAGGAGAGATATTAGGCACCCCCAGTTTGATTCCCAGAACCTCCACACCTGTGGCTGCAATAGGGAGGGATGACTCCATCCATCCGGTTCAGCATCAGGAAGGACACCCCACCTTCCAAAGATGAATGACATGGGTGGCTTGGTCAGGGTCCGACCACGGAGACTGAGCAGGTATGCAGCAAAGCACCACCAGGCAGAAAACAAGACGGGAAACTGGATAAAGTGGCCTCCCAACCAGCGATCCTACCATGTGACCTCCATCAATGATGATCCTTCAAACAAGGACAGTATCAAAGCATCACCCAGACAGGCCACTTCCACAGATCTAGGACAGAGGCAGGTAGTAAAAGCTCTGACGCCCTAGCCAGGAGCCGTGAAGGGAGTGAACCCCCCTGTGACGATGGCACCGAGCACTGAGAGCAGTAGAGGCAGACGGCCTTAGCTGGGTCCTTCGGGAAACAGTGGGACACCATCTGTGAATGGCTAATTTGCATCAGACTGTCTTGGAGCAGCTGCCCGATGGGCTCAGGTGTCGCTCTGCCCTCCAGACATGAGGATGGGCCGGGGTGCTTTAAATGTAGGATGTGCGCTCTCGTGACGAGCTGGCGGGGTGGCCTGCAGTCCCAGAAGGAATGGGATTGAGTGACTGTCTGAGAGTGCGAACAGTCACCTTTGCGCGTGGGGGGGGCCGGGGGGGACCGTCCTAGGAAGAGTCTCCTCAAGGAGCAGCACATGAAGTCCTCCGTTTCCTCCGTCTTACCATTTCTACTTCGCACACACTCATGTGCTCACCCAGGAGCTGGAGAAGTCTAATTAAGCCTCCTGAATACAATCTGCACTACTGTGAACCCAGAGGGGATTATCATTACGCCAAAGAGGCAAATGAAGACGCTAATCAACACTGAGAGTTTCAGAACTTCGGCAGCAGCACACAGATTTCCCACAACTGAAATCCGACTCCATCTTCACTCACATTCATTCCACATTAATACTTCAGTCTCTTCCCTTCTCTGTTTTGAAAATGTCCAAAGCTACAGAAAAGTTCAATGGACATTTACAAAGTCTTCACCTACATTTACCAATATTGAACATTTGCCGTATCTGCTTTATCTTTCTGTAAATATAAACTGTTCTCAGAAGCCACTTGAGAGTGAGCTATAATAGCTATCATGACACTTGACCTCTAAGTATTTTGGTCACTCCTAAGAATGGCACTCGCCTACAGAAGTGTAATGCCATTATCCCACCCAAGAAACTGATATTCATTCAACAGCATCTCAAACACAGCTCAGAACCAAATATCCAAAATTAACAACATACTGCTCATTCTCTCTTATGTGCCAAGCACCACAAGGGCACTGAGAGGGCCACGGTCCAGCAGGGGAGACCGACATACAGATACATTACCGTGACAAGGGCACCAGGACGGTGTGGCTCACATGCGAAGTCTCTCTCTGCAGGCTCCACCTGGAGACTTGAGCAGAGGCTTATGCGATGAAGTGATATTTAGAGGACAAGTCTATGGGCGCCTGGGTGGCTCAGTGGGTTAAAGCCGCTGCCTTCGGCTCAGGTCATGATCTTAGAGGACAAGTCTAGCCAACACACACACAGTAGGAACTGAATGTGAAAACGGAACAGCTTGAATGTGACAGCCAGAATAACAGAATAATACTGCTCCCCACCCGCCAAAAAAGTCCAAATCCCAAATCCAAAAACTTTTAACTATGTTAGGTTACATGGTAAAGAGGAATTATGGTTGCAAAAAGAATAAAGATGCTAATCAGCTGACCTTGAGATAGGAAGATTTTCTGATGGAATCAGCGAGGGCTCCTACAAGATAGAAGAGGAAGCAGGAGAGTCAGTGTCAGAGGTATGCAATGTGAGAGAGACCCTGTCAGCCACTGCTGGTTTTGAATATGTCAGGGACCAGGAGCCAAGGAAGGCAGGCAGCCTCTGGAAGCTGGGAAGGACAAGGAGCCAGATTCTCTCTCAAGAGTCTTAGGAATAGAGCACATCCCTGCCAACACCCAGACTTGAGCCTGGTGAGACCTATTTCGGACTTCTGACCTCCACCCAGAACTGGAAGACAATAAACGTGTGTGGTTTTAAGCTAATGAGAAAACAAAAGCAAAAAACCGTAGAGGCTGGAAACAAGGCTGGAAACTGTCAAAGCGCTGGGAGATGGGGCCAAAGTCATCCAAGTCCTTGTGGCCAAGCCAAGAAAACTACCCTTTGTTCTTTGGGAAGGGAGAGACAGCCAACAGCCATGATCGGATCTCTATCTTAGGAAGAAAACTCTGGAATAAAAGGAGCAGAATCTAGAAGAAAAACAACTGATAATGTTTGTTGCCATTGATAAATTTGAGCTTTCAAACAAACAAACAAAAAAAAACTTAGAATTTTGGGAAACTCGCATCCGTCACCCAGAACTCGAAAGTTTCCCAAAACTTAAAGAGTTTTCTGATGACACTGGTGGTGATACTAACAAATGTGATTTTTAGAAAACAATTACATGATAAAATCTGTTCATATCTGGAAGATCTGTGTAATTCAGTAAGACAGTAATTCACTGAAACAGAATCATACATGGACAAATGACCGATTCAAAGTATAAAATGGAATTTAAAAAAACAAAACAAAACAAAACAGGCCCATTTTCAAGCAAAAAAAGCCTGTCAATATGGTTTTAGATTCCACTGTGGAACCAACTCTCTCCTTTCAAGTTTTTGTGCAGTATCAAAAAAGAATAGCCATAATTACCCAAAAAGACTCCGGAAGTCATCTTCCTTTTCCAAGTACCTAACTGAGGCCACATTTTCTTTATATATTTCAACTAAAACAACACATCAAAACCAACTGATCCATAACCAGACATAAGAATCAAGTTGCCTTCTATTAAGCTGAACATTAAAGAGATTGGTAAATATGTAAAACAATGCTACTCTTACTAATTTTTTTGTTGTTCTGGAAACTATTTTCCATAAAAATGTTATGTTAACATAAAATGATTTATTGTTATTTTTAGATGGATTAGTACATAAATATTTGAAGTTGTTCTAAATTCTAATTTGTAACATGATAAACATCGATACATACAACCCACATAAGCAAAGCTCCTTCAAGAGCTCAATAGTCTATAATTACAGAGCACAAGGGGGTTCTGAGACCAAGCAGTTTGAGAACCGCCACTTTATGGGCTGTCCAGTCAAGTGAATATGGCCACGCTGGATACAAGCTCCTGTCACAAAAGTCTGCTTACATTTTCTTGTCCTGGTATATAGGCAGTTAATGCCCAACTCAGAAGTCCTGAAGAAAAGCATGCCATACATTAATCCAGGCTGAATTCATCAGGATTAATGGGACTGGAATGCATAGCAAATACATTCATTAGTACTGCTTTTCTTTAATCCAAGAACATTCTAGCCAATTTATTCTATTTCTACAGATTTGACAACTCACTTTTTAAAAAAAAACAGAGTAATGAGAATGCTATGTACACATACTTGAAGGATTCGATTTTATGTATTTCATAAACACGGCAAGCAACAAGCACCCTGGATGAGCTGGGCTGTAAAGGTACGGCCGTGACGCCGCGGGCTCTGTGTAATGGGGGGCACCTGGCACCCGGACGGGGCGTAGGTACACAAAATAACAATGAAAACAGCAGCAAGCGTATTTCCACTGAACAGTTTAGACATCAGAAGGAATCAGATCTTTTCGTTAGGTACACTGATGAAGCACTAAAAATGTTTTGCCATTTATTAAACATAATACCCAACTTTCTGGCAACTTAAACAGCTGCTTTGCCTGCAAGCGTGTTTTTATTCTGTTCATTCCACAAACGTTTTGGGTGCCAGATACAGTTCTAGAAACCAGAGATACAGCAGTGACAGGACTGGACCCAAATCCCTGACTTCCTGGAGTTTATGTTCTAAGACTGGAAACCCCTCTTTGAAAAATAAGAATGGATGAAATATAAACTGGAGGAAGCAGGCTTCTGATCTCCTAAAGCAATTCCACGAGATAATCAGATACAGGAGGAGCCCCAATGACACAAGCATGCACCCCATCCCACAAGAAGGGCAGATGCGAGGGCTATCGTAAGGAACAGAGCTACAGGGAGCACAGTTCAAGGCGGCTAGGGGATTTCTGTCAGGTCTACTGACTCCAACCAAGATCTCTGGCAAGAACAGAGCTCCTTCGGGACAGCCGAGCGTCTATGGGAGGGCCAAGCCAGTACCGAGGGGGCATGGAGGATGTCAGGATCCTGGCAGGGGAGCATCTGTAGTTTAAAAAAGGAAATCCTGATTAATCCTTTTCTTTGGCATGAATAGTTTTCAAATTTTGGCCTAGGATTTTTGTTGGTTAAAAGGGAGCACAGGCTAAAAGGCTGCCAAGTAGTTAAATAGACATCAGTTTTCTGTTCAAGGGAAGAGTTGGAGGATGGAACGAAAGCCTGAAGTACAGAAAGGTGCCCACAACATCCCCAGACCAGCAGGGCAGGCCTCCAGCCATCCCCGAAGGATCCAGCCCTGTGCCCAGAGACTCTCAGACTTTCATCCCCTGCTCCAGGAGGAGCCTGCCGCGTGGGCACCATAGGAACTGCATCAAGAACAGAACGCCCCAGAGGCTGTGCCTGCACCCCGCAAAGAGGACCACAGGCATATGGGAGCCATCCCTACTCTCTCCTTCAGCCTCCCAGTCTTAAAACTGCATTTTATTTTTTTAAAAAAGATTTTATGTATTTATTTGTCAGAGAGAGAGAGCACAAGCAGGCAGAGGCAGAGGGAGAAGCAGGCTCCCTGCTGAGCAAGGAGCCCGACGTGGGACTTGATCCCAGGACCCTGGGATCATGACCTGAGCCGAAGGCAGCTGCTTAACCAACTGAGCCACCCAGGCGTCCCATTAAAACTGCATTTTAGATCTACCCAGAAATGACCAGACCCCTATTAACTGAAATAATTCACTCCCAAAGGCAGATCTGCAGGGTGCCAGAAACCACAATACTTTTACAGACCACATTCCCTTACGCTTCCATGAGACCCACACTTTCGGACTTCCACAGCTCCATGACCGCCTAACACATGCTCGCTTCCCAGCTTCTCGATGATAAGGAAGAGACTTTTACCCCCTGACCATCGGCTTCGCAGCTGCTACGTGCTGGTTTCCCAGGAAAACTCACACACTGGATTCTAGTGTCTACCTGAGAATGTGAATACCTCCCCTCTTCTCCCGATTTCCAATGGCCACCTGAATCCCACCTGTATTGGGGACCTACACCAGTTTGTCCCCTCCCTGAGACAGCAGTAATACTGAAGCCTAAATGCTATTTGAAAGACCACAGACTCCATATAGACATCTGTGGCTCTATAAAATTTATGAGGGCAAAAAATTACATACGCTAAAGGAGATGTGGTCAAGGAAATAACAGCAAGGTATTTATCCTCCCCTCAGTCCTTCAATAATTAAAGTTACTCCAGCCATTCTGCGCCAAGGAAAAGGCCACTGGGCTCACGATCTGATGATTCAACCTTCCTCTGAGCTGCAAAATATTCCGCGAAAAGTCAAAAAAAAATTCCTTCTTTGCTGTGTCCTGCAACAGGCCAGTGAAGGCTGTTTTCCCCTTCTCGGCCTGTGTCTCCTGGGGATACCAGGGGAGGGGGGCGGCACAGGACAGGCTGGGAGGGGCCGAGGCTGAGGTTATAGGGCAACAGCTCTCAGCCAGGGCTGCTTCTGCTCCCACCAAGGGGCATCTGGGCAATGCCGGCTGCCAAGTGTTCTATGGACTTTTTTAAGTGAACTGGTTTAAGAATTTTTTTTTTTAAGTTTCAATAATGTCATCAAACAAGCGTGTATTCACTAGAAAGCAAAACCTTGTCACAATATCCCTGGAGAACCCTGCAGTGTCCCGAAACCAGGACTGAGAATAACTAAGAGAGGCAAGCGGAAGACAGGGAAGAGGAAACAATTATAAAACATAGTTTGACTAAGACATGCTTTCCTTATTAATCCGAGCTCTCATTTCTGAGGGTGAGCCGGTATCCTGTAGAAGGCTTGAGACCCAGGCGCTCTGCATGATTCTGCTTGGAAGGCGAAGGTCAAACTTGGAAGAGTTCGGATGGCCTGGGAGGGCCCCTGAGAGAGAAAGGAACCAGCAGGCTAAGCCCTACTGTGCTCACCAGAGCCGCAAAGAGAATGACTTATCCCCCTTCCACAGGTGAGGTGCAGAAGCTCAGGGCAGGACTCCTCTGTGACGCAAAGTTCCCGCTGCCACTTCATTAAATAGTCCTCTTGTTCTGCAAAACACGGTCTCACTACCCTGCGGCTCTGAGAAAGCACAGAAACGAGGCAGCGTTCAGCACATGAGGATGGCCGCTTCTGTCCCAGAGATGCTCTTCCCGCCAAGGAGCCACGAACCCCTACTTTTTAATGCCTGAGATCTGAAAAATGAAATCATAAATTCAAAGAGCTGGAAGGAACCAACTCACCACCTCCGGTAGAAATCCTCCCAGATGCAGATTAGGGCAGGAGAGAGAGGGGAGGTGCTGCAGGAGGACAGGTACAAAGCAGTGACCTCACTCCCTCCCTCACCCTTCGGAGCTCTCACCAGCCAGCCTCTGACTTCTGGCTCCGTTCAGGAGTAACACATATGCTTCTGAAGCAAGCAAGCCATACCCCCATGGCAGGAACAGTAAGAATGGCTCACACTCCTATGAAACAGCTATGAGGCGCCAGCCCCTTGTAAGGCACTGTATGGACGTGACCTCATTCATCTAACACTCAAACGAGGCCTTGATATTTATGCAGCTGTTACACCCATTTTACTTATGGCAAGCCAGCCATGTAAAGTAGTTATAAAACCGAGCCTTGGTTCAAACCTCTGCGCACCTGGCTCCAAAGCCACTCGGGATGCTCCATTATCTTTTATGCTACTGAAACTCTACATGAGAGTATAATCGGTCCCTCAGGGCGGTGGGCCATGATATAATTACAAAAAACTTTAATCAGACACCAGGAGACTCTTCCCACTTAGCAAATGCAATGAGATGCAAGGGAGCAAAGAGGCACAGATAGGTCTTCAAGGTGACTTTGGTTTCAATCTCTGCTCAACCACTGACCAGCTCAATGAGCTGCAGCACATTATTCTGAATCTTAGTTTCCTCACTTCTCCAAAGAGGAAGCTACTGCGAAGTTCATGGAATTGTTTAAAAATAATAATAAATCGAGATTCTGCATATAAATATATCCTGTACTTTTTAAAGTACATACATTCCTGGGAGACTGTCCCTGAATAAGTGATACCATTTCAGAAATACTCTGCCTTCATTTCATCCCATCCTGCACTGGGCTCCTGGTTGGCATCTTAAAATTTCTCCGCCAAATAGCTAATGAGCTATACAAATAGAAAAATGCAGCCGGGGGAGCTGCTATTTTAAGAAATTCTCCAGTTGAAGTGAACAATTGTTTGATGTGTGAATAATCAGCTCTTAATTATATGGTTTGTCAATATTTTAAAAGAATTATCTCACTAACAAGCTGCGGGGGTAGACTGTGGCACCTACCCTGACTTTGGACATGTGATATTTCTCTCTGCCAGTAACTGAACCCAACGAGTTTAATAAAATACAATCGTTGCCAGTCAGGAAGTGATGTATTATTGAAAAAAGAGGGACTCATGAAACATACACATACAATACAAAAAGCACAGGGCGTTCTCCAAATGAGCAGCAGAGAAAGGAGACATGGGGGAATTTCAGAGCAACAGACCCAGAATGGAGCGGTCAGNTCAGAGCAACAGACCCAGAATGGAGCGGGAGGCAGAGGCCAAGGTGAAGGTTTGGCGAGGCTAAGGAAAGAAGGTAGGCACTCCCCAGACAGGGCTGAGCAACATGGAAATCTGGAGGTGTGGAACAGCACAAGGGGATCCCAAGAGGGCAAGGGGGCCAGCCCACCAGGGCATGTACAGAAGGGAAGTCAAGGCTCTCCTGTCCATGGTCTATGCAAACCTTCTCCAAGATCTCTTCTAGCTCTATGATGGTTCCCCCAAAAAATACACACACACATTTCGGCCCTACACTGGTACATTCTCCTGTGACTCAGTAAATGTAACACATGATCCCTTATATTCAGGATTCTCTTAGGCCACCTATAAGGGCCCAGGCAGGAAAATAAGGCTCTTGAACTCACACTATGTTCCCTGGAGAGGTGCCCAGGAAGGACGGTGTCACTCCAAGACACCCAGTGGGCTCCCCCCAGAGAATGCAGGCAGTAGCCCACCTCTCTAGTTCCCCTAATCCCAGTTCTTAGGCAGCCTCTTCAAGTCACCCACCTACTCCCTACTGTTGCTCTCAAACAGCATTTTTTTAAAGCAGGGGCACCTCTATGGCACAGTCAGTCAAGCTTCTGATTCTTGGTTTTGGCTCAGGTCCTGATCTCAGGGTTGTGGGATAGAGCCCCATCGGGCTCCGTGCTCAGCACAGACTCTGCCTGGGCTTCTCTTTCTCTCTGCCCTTCCCCACCAGACATTCTCTCTCTCTAAAATAAATAAATATTTGAAAGAAAGAAAAAAGAAAGTAGCATCCATGCAGACAGACCCTATGGTTTTGGGCCAAGGACCCTTCATCTGTTCTAGCTCTCAAAAGGCAGTGACTTGGCTTTTTATTAACCCATCCTTTTGCCAAGTCAAAGTTAAAGTTTCTTCTCTTTTCTGGGGGCCGAGAGATGGTGCTGATTGTTTCATAAAAACCTATGGGGAGTAATGCGGTGATGACTGCACAACAATGTGAATGTACTTAATGCCACTGAAATATACATTTCAAAATGGACAACCGAAAGTACTTACAGTTTTTTTAAAAAACTAAGAAAATTCCTTTAAAAAATGAACATACTTACCATGTGAGCTGGCAACTCGCTCCTAGATATACAACCAAGATAAAAGAAAACATGTATCCACACAAAAACTTATACACAAATGTTCCCAGCAGCATGATTGAGAATAGCCAAAGAGTGGTTAAACGACCCTAATGTCCATCAAATGATGAATAAATAAAACACAAAATATCTATACAATGGAGTATTATTCAGCCTTACAAAGGAGTGAAACACTGACACAAGCCACCATGTGGATGAACCCTGAAAACACCAGGCTAAGAGAAAGACACCAGTCAGGAGAGGCCACACACCCTGTTACTCAAACAAAGACTGAACAGGGATTAATGGTTGCCTAGGGCTGGGGTGGGGATGGAGGAGGGAATGGGAAGTGACTATTAATGCATATAGGCTTCCTTTCAGGGGTGACAGAAATGTTCTAAAATTGTGCTAATGGTTGCCTGACTGCGGATATAATAAAAACCACTGAATTTAGACTTTAAATGGGTTAACTTTATGTATTAAGTTGTATTCAATAAAGCTGTTAAAAAAAAATAAAAGCTAAGAGGAGCCCAATCCACCAAAGACAGTGGCATGGTTTTCCACGAACGGCGCTTGGGCAGATTCCAGGATTTTTACGCAAGTTCTGTGCAAGAGCAGCACTTTCTCTGTGTACTTTAATTCCACCTCAAGTCAAAATTCTACCTCTTCCCCCCCCAGAAATCAATAATTATAGTGCTGGTTGCAATTGGTAAGAGGGGCTCCACCTCCTTATACAAGCTGTTTATTATATATAACCGTCATTTTGCTTTGAGCATTTCACCAATGTGAAATTATGTCCGGTTTGATACACCCTCCCTATAAGCACCAGGTCTTTTCTCGTTCTGTTTCACTGCAAGCATAAGCTCCAGGTGTGACACACAGCATAGATAGTTCATTGTGACAGGGCACAGAATAATAAAACTGAGGAAGAGTGCAGTCCGTTAAATAATATACTTAAACTTTGAGCTCTGACAGGATACAGGGGAAACGCCCCTCACTGTGTGTGTATGTGGCCCGGATCTCAGAGAAAATGTGAAGGTTTTAATAGGTGATCAGAAGTAAAAGATCATCAGGCAGTAAAAAAAAAAATTCATTAAGTTCTCTCCACACTAGAGCAAAATTTCCAAAGATCATCAAGGTGTGCTACCAGAACAGATAAATCACCAGGGAGGCAGGGAAAAGACATGTCCAACTTGGGGAGCTGGAAGGACAAATGCATGGGAAACAAATTTCAGGATACTTCCTGCACTGAATGTTCGGAATGCTCAGGAGGCTTGGAGGCAGCCCTTTGTCTGCCCAGGCACACCCGACAAGTGAGCTCATACTACTCTCCTCAGCATTTACAAGTCCTGGGTACAAATCACTGCAGGCAGGTGTCAGCCCGCCCCTATCCTCCCATGGACGTGTCCCTGACCCTGCGGCAGCTCGAAAGAAGCCGATGAAGAAAAATGAGCCTTGCATGTGGCCAGGAGAGCGGCACAGGTCCAGGAAAGAGGAGCCTGCCTGCGCCAGCCCAGTGATCACCAAAGGGAATTAAGCAAGCACTTGCAAGCCTTGCCCTCTGAATTTCTGTACTTTGATAGACTTAATTTGGTCTCCTGGGGCGAAATAGCTGGCTGTGTCGCTGCAATTCCATACAGGAGCAGTTAGGGAAACCTAAGGTGCAGGGAGTGATTTATGACTCCCAAGGGCTCCCGCCCAGGGAACCATTCTCCCCAGGAGAAAGGGGAGCAAGGCAGGCAGAGCACCAGACACACCTGCCACGTGTATCAGTCGGAACGCAACTGAAAAATGGCTCTGTCCTCGTTTTCTCCCGTGAACTTACACGAAATCTCTTCTTGAGAACATTTTCATCTGTGTCAAATAGTTCCCAAATAAGAAATCATCAAGAAATGCCAGTGGCAGGAAAGAATCAGAAGAGAATCTAATACATTCCAAACCCGTCTATTCTCACATCTCCTTCATGAGTTTTTGCGGTATCTTTGTAGTGTTCTTTATCATATCCTTCCTTAAAGGTATCCATCTCTTCTGTAATTTAAGTATTTTTTGTAGAAAGCTTTGTATTACTCTCCAATGGAGTACCACCAAAATGATCTGAAGTCAAATATTCAACTCAGCTCCATTATCCAGCAGAAGTGCTGCCTGCTTCCTGCTGGGACCCTGAAGGCTACAGTTGCACAGGGAGTGAGCTCTAGACGTGTCGGGTCTCTAATTTTTCTAATGTACATTACCATTTAACATACTGTGAAGATAAAAATGTTTGTTTGGGCGCCCCCTAACACTGCACACAGGGCACACACACTCTGCTTAGGGAAACAGAGACATAGCCGGTGAGTTGGCAAACTACGGTGTGGGGCCCACTTTTGTTATCGATCACAAGTTAAAAGTGGTTTTCACAGTTAAATTTTCTTTTCTTTTTTTAAGGAGGAGGAGGAAAAAGAGGAAGAGAAAGATTCTTACCAAAACATCTGGCCCCAAAAGCCCAACCCATTTGCTACCTGCCCTTTACAGACCAGTGTGCTGAGCCCTGACCTAACCCATCCCTTTAAGCTGACCAGTGAGGCAACGCAAACCCAAACACAGTGAATGACTTGGAAGCACTTGCACACAGGTCTTCAAGATTCTAAGTAACTGAAGGAATTTTACCAACGAAGCCATCAGTTTAAATGCTTTCAAAATGGGCCTCTGTCCAATCATTTCAATCACACTTCAAGAATTGAGTCTTAGCTAAAGCAAACCAAAATGTGAGGATACACAACTCACCTAAATGGTCTTCGTCCTCCAACACCTGAAATCACCTCCTCTTCCGTGTGCCCCCGAGCCCCCTCCCCCCTCCCCAACTACCTACTGGGAGCCCATCTGTGTGTACCCTGAGCTCTCTGGGGCCAGCAGGAGAGAGGCTCTGTGAGGGAAGATCCGCCCCAGTACAGCCAGCTGTGGTCACCAAACCCTCCCTTGTCCCTCCAGGCCTCGGGTGCTGGGCCACCGAGGGTCCCCTGGCAATCCCAGGCCACTAATACGGTTGGACCACCCCTAACCTTGGCCCTGCCTTTGTAAACAGTCGATTTACTAAACTCACCGCCAATTACCCAGCTTGAGAGCGCCATCTGTTCCCTGCAGGGGCCCTGATGACTCTATCCTTAGGGGCAGTGAGTTCTGGATTTCTGCAGCTGCTTCTGCCACCTCGGGAATGTGGGCCGTCAGGGCCTACTCGGAACACAATGCCTCTACTGTAGACCTGCACAGCTGGACAGAGCCTTGGACCACCTGGTGATTCACCCTCCTCCTCCAAAGGGAGCAGCCCCTGAGCTGCCAGAGACCTAGCGTCAAAAATGCCCAGGGAGAGTCAAGTGAATAGTTTCAACAACACACCACATTACAAAAAGGCTTTTTTTTTTAATCTTCAACTTAAATTTAATAAAATCTGAGCAAGTTGGTATGTCGCAGACTCTGTGCTCGGTGTTTCAGACGCACAGACGATCAACAATCCTCATGTTATAAATGAGAAAACTGAGCCTCAGAGAGAGGCTGTGGTGCTCGTCAGAGTTCTAAGCCGTTGTGTGGGAGTCGCCCCAAATCCTCTTCATTCAGCCAGCCCCCCTCCACCGCCTGAAGCCCCCTCTGCCACCCCTGCAGCTGGCCAGCAAAACCCCCCACACCACCCCCCAACGGCACCCTCGCCAACAACACAGCAAGGCCACCCTCAAGTCTGTCCACAGCCGGCCCAGTCACACGATACGGAGAAGGCCAGGGCCGAGCGCAGAAAGTCTCCTGACCCGCATAGCCACAGGCACACCATCCCATCACCTGGACCGGCCAAGAAAGCCAACTGTCTAGTACCTCCTGCCCGAGTGCGATTCCCTAGGCAGGTGCATTCCCCATGTCTTTATGGCATAAAATGAAATGGCGGCTGTGGGCAGTGGTCCCTCTTCTGAACATTCTCTGTCCAGGAACTTGACGTAAGAGAGAACACCAGGGCTCCCTGCACCTGCGTGGGAAGGCCTGGCAACTCCTAGCAAGCTATGTTATTGATTTTAAGGCATACTGAGTGAGAAAAAATTTTTCCTCTGTCCCATTTTATACCTGTTCACCGATCTGAGGAATCAGAAGCCCTGCCTTACCCTGGATGTGCAATCACGGGCAAGTCACTTGACTTCTCTGTTTCACCTGAAAACTGGGACAAGGATACTACTACCTCACCTACACCTGACCCCATCCCTGCCTTCTCCCTACTGTGAGAATCAAGGAACAGAGAGGCCAGATAGAAATTAAAATCCCAGATAAGACTGGATTCCTTTTTTTCCCTCTGCAAGATGAGGATAATAGTAATAATCACTACTTCTGAGTCTGGGAGAGGCTCAAATGAATTAATAAGTGCAATGCATGGAAGAGCACCTAGCACACAGTAAGTGCTATATATTTGCTATTATTTTTATTAGCTTCTTAATTTACAAGAGATCTTATTACCAGCCAACTCCTGAAGTTATGTGAAGATTAAGTACTCAAAATAGCTGTGCTTTTGTAACATAAAGGTATTCAGCAATTGACAAGGCACTATAGAAATATAAAAGGAAGTTGATTGTCTGATTTATTTCTATCTCCCTTAATTCAGATGGTAAAAGACTTCAGGCCTGTTGCCTAGAAATCTTTAAATTGGCTTAAAACTATTAAAAAGATAAACATGACCAATGGATACAAGATACATGAATTTTATATAAACAGTATAATGAATAATGACTGAGTTTTTAGCCACTGATTTCTATTTTAAAGGGCTAAAATATCCTGGTTTCTGTAGCGCTAAGACCCGTGTCCTCTGCCGCTGGGGGCTGGGGGCTGGCAGTGACCACAGCCCGTCCTCGATCTCCCCGCGTCGTTCAGGCGCCGGGAAACGCTCAGCGAGCGCTCCTTTAAAAGTGAGCAGGTCATCTGGCGCACGCTGTGGGTCCCTCCCCTGGACGCCACCACGCCACCCGGAGACCTCTTCGTAGGTTTGGCTCTTGGGACAGATCCGGAAGTTTTCGCTTTCCTTTAGAAAAAGAAAACGCTCTGCTTTACCTGCTCTACTACTGGGGCGGCTCCTCTGACTTCCACTCTGAACTCTAGCAGGGAAAGAACGCCCAGTCAAGAGGCCGCTTTCCTCCTGCCAGGAGGTCTGGACGCTCACAAAGCCCAGTTATTTGTTTTGCCGAACTGTGTATACATTGAATGGAAATGTTTGTTTTCCATGTCCCACTTTACGTCTCTAAAGACAAATGATTAAAGAATTATTTCGGGGGCATTTTTTTCGTTCGTCCCCTCCAACCTGGTCATGTCAAGCAGCCTCATTTCCTGCCTTTTAACTCACATTCTGTCAGCATATCATCCACTCTTCTTTGTTGACCTTTACGTGTACCACGTTGCTTCAAAACCCTTCTTCAAAGGAAAGGTCAAAGTGAAATGTGGCTGGGAAGGATGCCAAATGGCCAGCGGCCAGGCAGGCAGCGGCTCCCGGGGCTGAGGTTACCTGTGGGCGGTGTGACGAGGTGCCAGAGGCAGGTGAGGAGCCCCACGGCGGGACGGCCTGCTCTCACGCGGGGCACACCCACACCGTGAGAAGACCCATCCTGCAGCCCAGCCCCGGGCCCCCCGGGCAGCGTGCCATCCTTCATCCGGGAGGCCCTTCCTGCACAATCCACGCCTTGCGTACTCCGTGAGGAACTGCAGGGCGTGGAGAAAGCTACGGGGTCCCTGCCCTGGGGGCGCTTGTCATTTAACAGAGCAGGAAGGAAGTATGGAAAAACACACCAAGAGAACACGCAGGAGGATTTCTGAAGGACGAAGGGCTGGGAAGCCGAAAGCCACCACCGCTGAGGTCACTGCCACAGGAGTGGGACTCGAAAGGAAGAGGCATGTGCCAGAGGGGAAGGGAAGGTCAGCAGGACGCAATAAATGATTGAATATTAGAGGCAGGGGATGACAGCAAGTCAACGTGAACTCTAAAACCTCAAGCCTGCGTGGCAAGGACACTGAGGATTCCTTAAGAAGTGAGGTCAAGAAAAACACACTTGGGAGGAAAATCCTAAGTCTGGGTTTGGAAGCACCGAGACTGAGGTGAGGGCGAGGCTAGCCCGAGGTGCCATGGCCCTGACCATCTGAGCCCACCAGTCTCTCTCTGCCCCCGTTCATAATACACCAATGGGTTAGAAGCTGTGAGAGAAGAGAATTAGCAACACGGTAGAAGACCAAAAGGACCATCTAGAGACAATTAACTCGTACACACAACGGACAGAGGCCAACTCGTTATATGCAAAATTCAACTCGGCAAAATGTGATCCAGGATAAAACCAGACTTGGAAGGAACAAGAGGCACAGAACACACGGCGGCAGAAGCTACATTGAGTAAAGTCTGATACTGAGAAGGGCTGACAGATGCAGAAAACTTTTCCTGAAAATGTAAATGGAAAATAATTTACCCTCATGAGAGCACTTTCAGAATAAAATGCAAAATTTAAGTGGTTTTATCTGTGCTCCAAAAAACTTAAGTGACTTAAACTGAAGTTCACTCAGGGAAATAGTTTCATCAACAATTTATCTGTGACGATATTGCTAAGAAAACGTGTATAGTCACATAGTCAGAATATCCGCAGATCAAAACGGTGTGTCCAGCAGAGCCCCCGGGCCTGCCCACAAGCAGCTAGGCTTGTGAGGGTCTGACAAGGAGGCTCCAGAGGGGGCTTCCTGCTGAGAGGGGCCTGCTCATGGGACAGAGCTCCCTGGGAGACAGCAAGGCCGGTAAGAGACTGTGGGGAACATTCACATTCTGGGAGGCTAAGGAGGGAGTGAAGAGGAAAAGAGCAACTCTAGGAAGAGTCCACAAGCAGATGGACTCTCTAAAGGGGGGAGTGTGACTCCATGTGTCTCCCGGCCGGCCACACCCTCACCCTTCAAAGCACCAGGAGCCACGACACAGAGGGTCTTCCTGCTAGCTTGGCAGAGAGCTGCCAGATCAAATAATCGGAAACCTAATTAATCTGAATTTCACGCAAAGAATAAAGTTTTAGTGTAAGTTATGTTCCAAATGTATCCCAAATACGCCAAAAAATATTTTTTTAGTAAAAAAAAAAAAAAAGTTATGCTAGAAAAGCAACCATTGCTTATCTATAACTCAAATTTAATGGGGCAGCCAGCATTTTTATTTGCTCAATCTGATAACCCTAGCTTGGTGCTGATGGCTCAGGCCTGAACACCTCAGCCCCACCACACACCATCCTTGCCCACGGGCATCAGTCCCAAGTTCCACAGACTGCCTCTCCACAAAGGCTCTTCCCCAGTCCCAGCAGCCGAGTGGTGACTCTCCCTCAAATGCTGGCAGGGAGGGAGCCTCCTGCCACAGATCCAGAAAAGGACAGAGTCTGCAGGAAAAGGGAACGACCAACCATATTAACTACTTCAGAGAGACACCACGGATGAGGAATGATGACAGATCACTGAATCAAATTAAAAAGGCCGCTGTCAACAGTTTCAGTACCATAGTAAGAGCTTAGTTTTCAGATCAAAGTTGGTGGGGAGAACACGGCATTCACTCTAGTTGGTTTCATCATTAAAACAAACAGGGTTCTCAGCCAACTGCTTGCTCATCTTCACAGTACTTGCAAAGAACCCCCAGGAATTATGCCCCATAAAGGACAAGCACTTTGGTAATGCGGTGCCAGCACCTTCCAGCATGCAAGCAGTATTTACTAAATGGATGAATGGATTCTGTACTTCTCAAAGAGCTTGTCTTAAAAATCAAATCTCGGGGTGCCTGGGTGGCTCAGTGGGTTAAAGCCTTTGCCTTCGGCTCAGGTCATGATCTCAGGGTCCTGGGATCGAGGCCCGCATCGGGCTCCCTGCTCAGCAGGGAGCCTGCTTCCTCCTCTCTCTCTGCCTGCCTCTCTGCCTACTTGTGATCTCTGTCAAATACATAAATAAAATCTTTTAAAAAAATCTGAAATCTTATAAGATTATTGAAAACACAAGTCTAGAGTAAATCTTTAACACGTCATGGCAGCACAGGAGCTAATAGTCTCTGCTCTTCAGTTTGTCAGGGGAGGATTGTCTGTGGTAGGGATCCTGAGTGTCTGTGTCGGACCTAAACCAAACAAACGAACAAAAACACCTGCTATGCCGCCTGAAGAAGCACATGTTAAGATTCACATGCATAAAGCAGAGAAGAGAAGCCACCACCTCCCAAACTAAAGTGAATCTAGCTCAGAATGCCGTTTTTTTCCTATGCCCCTTTATGTAACTGTTGTAACTGTTCCTTAGTTATGGGAGCGCTTAATCAAACAAACATCTAAGAACAACACAATTTTTTTATTTAAACATAAAAGTATTTTCAACCCTGCACCAATTTCCCTTGATCTGTGCTGGAAGACATCCCAGGGACACCTTACCAAAACAACAAACTTCAGGGAAAAAAAAGGGGGGGAAACATATATTTTTATAAAGAGTACTGTATACTGCTTCTAACTTAGGATAAATCCACAGTATATTTGGAATTTTTAAAAAGAACCAACCCTTTATTTGCTTTGCTACTGTGGAACTTTCCACTCTGCTACAAGGCCCCAAATTTAGAAATCACAAACAAACTCGTGCCCGGACAAAGTGAAAGCTGTATTTAGCTTATGGATATGCTAATCCTTGGCATAAAACAAACACTCTATGCCTCCGCCGCTAGACTTCTAGGTATTTTATGACCGAGTTAAAAGCCTTAAGCTGAAAGGGAGTTTATGAGCAAATTAAAATCAAAGGTTTTTCATACCAATGCCTGAAAGGTTTAAATTCCAAATGGAGTCTATGTTCTTAGTACTAATTTTTTCAAAGTTGGTCCAAAGGGATAGATCCCTGTCCTGACATGGAGGAGCCGTCTGCCACTGCCTTACAACTTCCAGAAAAAGGCCCCCCCAGCTCCTCATGCAGAGCTGAAAATACACCTTCTACTATCAACCTTCACCAAACATCATTAATGGTTAATGTTGCCTACTACTTCTGTGAACAAGAGCATAAACTCATGAGATGGGCAAAGGCAAGAAATAAAATGCATTCCACAGGTAGAGAGAACCATCACCTACCTCAAATTCATAGACTGACCAATTTTCTCACAGCTAGGAATTAGTTAATGCAACTGACCTGTTTCTTAGTGTCCCAAATCCTCCCCGCTTTCCAAAGGCTGACACCAACAATACCTCCGTTGCGTGTGTACTCTGTGGCACCACAGAGTACCCATGTTGGAAGGGAGCGGAGATGTTCGGGGATGTCTGCGGGACCTGCACTGATGGTCCTCACCTGTTCATTGGCTGAGGAACCTTGGGAGAGGGGTATATGTTGTGGTGTGTGTTTCCGGACAACAAATGCACCATCTCTACCACCATTAGAAGGTAAACAGAAAAATGGGAAGTGATATACACAGGGAACAAACATCCACTGCCTAACTGCTAAGGACGCAGCTGTGAGCCGAGGGCACCAGTCGGCCACTCCCGCGGTTCTCGGATGCCCTGAAAGCTAGTGTCTGCCTGAATGAGCAGAGCAAGGCTTGGAGCAGGGCCCTGTGCTGAGTCAGCTCTGGAGCCAAAGCCTAAACTCAGGTCTGTCTGGCACCAAAGTCTATCCAGGTAGCTCTAAGTCAGAGGACACCCTTGCCCTGTCTTGTAATGTCCATTGCTGATCTCTTAAATTAATGACCTACATTTAAATGTCAATACGAAACTTTACAAAATTATCAACAGTGAAACACAAGGTCAATTCTAGAATTCAAATAAAGCACCGTACATAACATATGGGTCTGCTTTGGTTAAAGGGACAGTGAACTTGACAGTCAGATGGGGCTGAAGGCTCCCCTTTCCCTGTGCCTCTCCTCTGAGGCCACCTTCCCTCCAGAGCGGACTGCTCCTGATGGCATCCTGAGCCTTCTCCACAGCTCTGGCCAGTGACCTGGCCGGACTCCAGCTCTTAACTCCATACTCCCACCCAACTTGGTCAGGGTCAGCCGGAGCAGGGCGACTTACTCACTGGGCTCCCACATTTGGAGCCAAATGCACGAGCCAGTTACAAGCGCTGCACTGGGGGTGGGAGAGGGTGCGGAGGACACAGAGCAGCCGGAGAAGTGAGGACTGGGCACCAGCCGCAGAGCCAGCGTACCTGCATGGGCATGGCCCTCTCAGGTCCCAGGTACGGAAGGACAGGGTGGAAGCAAACACCCAGAGAGAGCAGGGGAATCTCCTGGAATTCGGTTCCAAGAGGCGGTTGTGTCCATCTGGGGGTTGCGACTCGTTTCATAAGGACCACGGAATGTAAAAAAGACAACTCGGATGGGCACCCGAGGCCCGAGTTTGTCCTGCTCCTCTCCGAAATGCCATGCAGCCCAGCTTTGGAGAGCCAAGAACATAAGAAATAACATCTCGGTCAAACTTGGTGTACTCTGGCCAAGAGTCCTGTCTTTGGTCACAAAGCTTGCTTTGTGAGCAGGCATGTCCCATGACAGCATTTGCAAAAGATCGGTGATAAACTCCAAAAACCCCTGGCTCCATGCAACTATCAATAACGACATTCTTCTTGAGCCCACTTCCCTTCTCCGCCTCTACTCCCTCTGCTTCTGTCAATTGTTACCAGAGGCAGAAAGCACGATTTGCTTCATATTCTAAGACATTTGAAAGTCCTGACAAGGGACAATCTCTAACTTCCAGAGCTGGCTGATGAATCTGTGGCTCACCTGGCCATGGCCTGCGGCGAGTTTCAAACTCTGATCACACCCCCTTCCCTTGGCATCGCCACAGTGGGCAGTCCCAGATCTTCCAGCCAACCCTCCTACAAACTCTCCTCCATTCCCAAACAAAAGCTTAGCCTTCTTTGGGACTTGCAGACTAGAAATTTCCCCTCTTCTGTAATACAACCCTTATCAGATTTCTGTCCAGAGAGCAGATATTTAAGACATCTGAACTTCAGCTGTACAAGTCTTTTTTTTTTTTTTTTGTAAGTTTGACTATCTGCCATCCTTTGTCCTCCTTTGAACCTTATGTGAACTCGGTAGCACAGCTGAGTGTGCACTCTTCAATACACCGGTGTGTTATTTTTATACACACACATCTGCACATCTAACTGGAAAAGCTCTGTCGTCGGCCGGATCGCATCCACTAAGGCGAAGCTAAAGGACCTTGGGCAGAACGCCCTGAATAAGGGGGTCCTTGAAGTTAAGCCCATGAAAGGAGCCAGGTGTTGCACCATCTGTCCCTAAGCTAGGCTACTCCAGGATGCAGTGGCAAAGGGAAGGCTGCTCCCCAGCAGAGAGCAGTGTGAGGCTGGGACCATCAGCTCTCAATGGCCATCTCCTCCTGGAAGTCAAGCTCTCAGTGCCCCGGGAAGTTTCCCCGCTGCTGGAAAAGCCGTGACCCTTGAATACCCCCCACACGGGTTCCCAGTCACAGCCCATCAAAAGCAGCAAACTTTAAAAAGTCCCATATTCTCTTTTCTCTGCGTGCGGTTCCTGGCAGCAGGCAAGGACCTGCCCCTTGCCTCTCAGACCTCTGTCTGCCTTCCAGTGAGGAGAAACAGGTCTCTCAGAGGAGGTAGGAGAAGCAGAAGCAAGAACACCGGCAAGGATTTTCCAGAAACACAGCTTCCAGAAGAAGACCACTCTCACTGCTCCTGCCCAGGGCTCATCTGCACTCAAGCTTCGTGGGTTAACACGGGCCATCTTGCTTACTCTCTCCTGTGACGGGGCCTGTGTGTGTTTTGATGTGTATGGCTGGCTAGTCCTTTGAAAAATCACCTCTCTCAAGTTCCTTCCCTGGTGAGATAGTTTGGGACTGAAGCTTCTCATGGCCTAGCCCGACATTCCAAAACCTCCAAGGGAGACGCCCCACACAACCGGACACTGCTGCCAAGCACCTGACACCGGCAACCGGCCACCCCTGCTAGGAAGTTCTTGCCCTTGTCTACGGATCAACAGCCACCAGCGCAGCATGGGACCTTGAAACACTCGTCCAGGATGGCTCACTCTTTCCAGAGAGGCGCTTAGGAAACACACAATTGTGACCAGCATGGGTTCTTCTGGAACATTCCTGAGGGGAACGGGTGGGAGTCTGGCGGACCACGTGGATGCTGCTTAACTGTTTTTCTTGTTTTGTTTTGTTTTTAACAAGAGCCATGTGCTCCCCTGGCTGCACTGATAGCCTGGCTCATCGTTTCTGAGCTAACACAGGCAAGGTGACCCTTCTGAGTCAAGCTCTTTGCACTGACCTAACATCACACCTTCCATTTTCTGCTATAGCAGGTGCCCACTATTCCCACTCCATACCTACTTTTATAGTATAGACATCAAGCCACATGGAGCTCTTTAGTGGCTCCGTGGAATGTCACCAACTTCCTGCTAAGGGCTGGAACCCCCAAAGAGTATCCTAATCTAATCTCTTTTGAATCCCAAAGCAGAAAATGGGGCTCTGAGTGCTCAGTCTTGCCCAGGATTACACTAGTCCATGGCTAGGCCAGTGGCATGGAGGTCTCTGGACTCTTAGGCCATATCTAGCTGACAGGGGAGCGGCAAACCTGGGGGTACTTGGAGAGGATTACGTGAGTCCCCTGGAGGACCTTGGTAGGCAGCAAAGGATAAAGGGCTCCAGGAGCTAACCCCACCTTTCACTCAGCCATGTTTAGGGGCCCTGCTGCCCCTCTACCACATCTGACTTCCTTCCACGTTCGTAAAAACATCCCCTGCTCTGCCAATTACCCCTTGTCATGTCCAGACAATACAAAGACATGCATCAAGAGTGGAACTTGCACCTTCTCCTTTACAAGGTAATTTTTACACCTTAAAACGTATCTTCATTTCCTGACCTGGCCGCTCTGCTTAACTAGAAAGACCTATCTCTACCAACGTGACAAGTGCTAAAAAGCAAAGTGATTATTCGCAGACCCAACTACAAAGTTTCACCCAATGTAAGTTGCTCATCTTCTTGCCTGGTGAGACAAATAAAGAATGTGCAGGTTTCTCAAGACAGAAGAGTGTAAAAAGGCTGATGAGAAACCACCCTCCACATTCCTGTATGAGATGCCATAAATAAAACCTGATTGTCCCAAGAAACGAAGCCATCATGGGATTTCATAAAGGCAACACATGTGGAAGGCAAAAGACAGAAACTACTGAAGGGCACAGAGTACAGAGCATGGGTCAGTACCCCTCACACCCTGACCCCACTGTCACCGCCGCCATCCCCGGAGCTCCCAAGAAAGTCCAGTCTTGGCTCACAAGTGTTTACAGAAGTGATGGCAAGTCTCAAATTTTATAGAAAAATGTAAAGGATGTTTCTATATGCCGTTTGACAGAAAGACTTCTCATAAGCATATGAATTAAGGAACCCAGGCAACATAGCCAAAATAAAAATCATACACACTGAATTTAATNCCCCCTGCCCCCCCCCCCCCCTCCCCCCCCCCCCCCCCGCCGTGAATAGGTGCAAGAATACCACTCAGATCAAGGACTTTTGGAGGACTTCTGGACATTTTCACAGCATCTGCAGTGAAACATGGAGGAACAAGACCATATCAAAGCTTTTTGAGAAACTGTTCTGCCTTGCCTTCTTTCTTCAACTTTAAATGCCCCGGTGCCAATACGTGTACTAGGCTCAGAGCCTCTAAATGAATGGCTATCAAAAGCAGCCAAGTTCTTCCCCGACTATTCCAAGGCAAGTCTCTCCCCTTGGCCAAGCCCAGCGCCTCTGGGAGGTGGATGGGATCCATGCCTGAGCACCCCTTTGACCTTCGGCCATCCACTGCTACAACCGCTCAGAACCAAACACAAGGAAATGCAAGGGGGCTTAAACACCTGAGCACCCACCCAAACGCATGACCTCCTTTGCTAAGTGGCATCCTGGTTTGAGGTCTTCTGAGCAGAGGCTGTGGAACCTTGCCTCCCATACCCACTCTGGCACCACCATTCCCCAACCCTTGGCACGTCTCCTCCTGCCCCTTAATTAGAAAGCTCCTGACATTCATCTCTTGCATGAAGAATTTCCTGACTAAGAGAGAACAAGTAGGAACCTCTCCTGAGCCCATGGCACCACTCCCCAGCCTTCTGGAGGAATCGCGCCGCATGTTGATTTACACCTACTCCTTTAGCAGCCAAGTAATAATACATGTATGTGCAGCCTCTGGAACTGGATTTCTCACTTGGCAGAAACCTCCCTGATGGCTGAGGCTTAACCCTTTCTATACCAACCCTGATATAATAAAATATATAGCTCACATTTACTGAATACCGGGCAATATTCTAAACTCATTTGATGTACTTCATCCTCAACACAGTGTATGATGTGGGGGGCTGAAACATTCCCCAGTTTTCAGACAGGGAAACTGATCATCCATACAAATGTCCTGAAATGGGGGGGGCGGGGGGCTGCTGGCCGCTCTGCTAAAGTATCCCAGACCACCATGATTATTTACTTCTTGCATGTCCTTTTATGTTGTTCTGCTGCCTTCCTACTGCGAGGGCCTTGGCTATCACTTCTCCCCAGGGTTAGAGGCCCCACCTCTGCTGTCTGACTTACCACTTCCTATCTGCAGTCAGTTGTAAACAGATAATCGGGCTGGTCAGAAAGGAGTACACCAGTGGGCCCCCACACCTCTCCCATCCTAGGGGCCCCGAAGACTATGGGCTCTGGGACAACTGCTTACTCTTGAAAAGGTTATCTTTTGAGCCTCTACTCAATACCAAGGGCTACCCCCAGGTACTGGAGCCGCAAAGACAAATGTGCCCGGGCCTTGTCTTTGGGAGCTTAGGTCTCCTTGATTAGTTCCAGGTACTTACAGAGGACAGATAGATGCCAGCTCATCCAAGGGATTCCAGGGGCTGGTTGGAAAGGCCCGCCCCAGACCTGCTGAATCAGATTTGCATTTCAGGGAGATCCCCAGGGAAGGATGTGTGTCCGAGTACTGGTCTAGGTGGTCTAGAGCCTCCTTAAGTTTGACCTTAGGCTATGAAAGGCACTATTTCATTATGCAAGTTATTTAACTTACATACTTATTGAAATGCATCCCTTTTCTCTCTCCTTAACACCTGCCCTATTACATCTGCCTAATCCACATGTGTGTGCCTACCTCCATGATTTCTAGACAGTGACAGAAGAGTAAAAGGAGTAAGTAAGGGACATATTGCAAAATCCATCCAACATACACAATATAGTTGAAGTCTCTTGCTTTGTGTGCTACAAAATATGACATGGTTAGTCTCATCCCTAGGTTTAAGTTTTTATTTGATTAGTGTACAACTGCATCTGTAAATGAGGGCCTCCTGTGATGTCTAGACCTAGCAGGGCTATGGTTTCAGGCCACAGAATTTTAAAGGAGCCTATATCCACGCCCACACACATGATAAAGTGAGCCATAAAGTCCTGTTAGCTCAAGAGCAGCTCTTGTCTAGTGGCAAGAGCTATTCTAGAAGGGGAAAGAACCACAATTTCTGAGTCGTTACTCATCTGAACTTGGGGCAGTGCTACTTGCTCCCACAAAGCATCAGGATGGAGGGTTCACCTCCCTTCCCTCTATCCTTGCTCCCACTGTCTCTCCAGGACAAATGGTATTTCCTTCATGCGCAGTCACACACCTCACTGGAAAGAGATCCCTTTGGGGGAACCAACACTCCTAAGAGGCTCCAAGCCTCCCGCCAGCTCAAAGGCTCTCTGGGGTGATTCAGCAAGAACTCCCTTGCAGATCCTCAAGACAATACAGTTAACAGCCAGCCGGAAGTAACAGGAATGTCTTTGTGCACAGTATGTTCTCCTCCCCAGCCTCTTGCCCTCACTCAAAATCACCCAAGAAACCTAGGGTGGCAATTCCCTTGCCTGACTCATCAAACCACAGACCTGAAAGGGTCTTTCAGTAATTAGGCCTGAATCCCGCCACAAACTACAGCTGGTAATTTCCAAAATTCCAATCGTGAGACATTCTTCCCAGTTCAATTCAGATTACTCAAAGAATTAATGAATGTTCTTACCAAATATCACCCAAGATTACCCTCTAGAAAGAAAGAAATGTCTCCTAACAAAAGTGGCTTGTTTTTTCTTTTTTAACAAAACCAGCTGCTACAAATTGAGGTTATAGATTTATGAGGGATGTGTTAGGCAATTACAATCACAGATTTTCCCCTATGTCAGATAATATTAACATATATAAGAGCATAAAATCAAGTTCATGAGGATTCTTCTCTAATAGTATCAGCAGTGGTGGTAATACTTGTTTCTTACAGATGAATTTTTTAAAGACTATCAACTAAGTACTCTGAATTCTTACAATAAATTTATTATTATTGAGAAGCATAATAAATAAAAGAAGTTTACAAGAAACAAGGACAGATCTTTGTACAATGTTTCAACAAAGTAGGCAGATTATCTTGTTCTGATTCTGTTCTGTCACTGTGCTCTTGTTCATAGAATCAATTCCCTTGATTTACAATTGTTTCAAGAATTATATACACAGGGGCGCCTGGGTGGCTCAGTTAAGTTAAGCATCCAATTCTAGGCTTTGGCTAAGGCCATGATCTCACAGGTCCTGGGACTGAGATCTAAATGGGGCTCCACATTCAGCGGGAAATCTGCTTGAGATTCTCTCCTTCTGATCCTCACTACACCCCCCACAAATAAATAAATAAATCCAAAAAAAAAAAAAAAAGAAAATTATATACACAGACTTCTTAGCTAAAAATATTTATTTTCTAAGCAAAAAAAAAAAAAATTCAACCGATTCTCAAGCAAGATTTAAGTTTACGTAAAATCCATTCAAAGTTTTTAAGGATTTAATGATATGATTGCTATTACTAATATTATATTTCCAATACTCTGTTCAATCTTAATCCATCAGATTTGAAAGTCCAAAAATTAGTATTTCTATTAAGAGTATCTTTTCTCCCTCTTCTTCCTATAAATCCTTAACTCCAAAAAGCTCACCTTTCAGATAGGTTCTTCCTCAAATCACAGTAAGTAAAATACACTCAAAAAAAGACTTTTCAAAGTGCTGAAGTTAACAAACATTTGGGCCATCTCTGAAAAACTACACCTAGCCTGACCAGGCCACCTTCAAAACCACCAGCACGTGAGGGGAGCGAAAGACAGCGCCTATCCTGTTTGCATCAGCAGGAAACCACACCAGGAACTCATACAAGTCTTGCCCTGTGTCCCTGTCCACCTGCTTAGGAATCATCACCAACAAGAATATCCACTTCAATTAGAAACCCTCAAATCACCACAAAAGGAAACTTCTATCCCCGAATGCCTTTGTCCAAACCGGCCTGGACAGAGAATTCTTCCCATGCCCCAGCCCGGCGAGCCTGAAATTCAGGCCATCAAAGAGGGGGGGTGGCAGGCGGGTTTGCAGGCTAGCACAGCATTTGCAAATTGCAAGATGCCACCAGTATAATTTTTTAAACATGCAATAGAAAAGAATACAAATTATCAGGAGGCACTGCAGGTACAATAATGAGTGGTATTTCATGAAAACTTCCATTTTAATCTACAGACATGTATGTCCCCGTGTGTGTACTTGATCACGGTGTAAAGTGATTTGTTATTGTGGACCGCAGCCACAGGAGCCTGAAAGCCGCCACCCTCCGGAGAACCAGTGTGTGGGTGCCACCAGTTTATCCCAAATGGCCCCAAGGAAGCCTTCCCAAAGGCCAGGCTTCCAGAACCCTGTGCGGACAGCATGCTGGAAATGCTGCTAGTATAGCTCTGAAAACTAAGTGCCTGTGTCCTTTCGACAGGAATGAAATGATCTCACCTAGGACAGGTACGGGTGGCTGTAACGTACACCTGCCCTGCAAAATCCACCAAGACTAGGGCCATTTTCAAAGCTAACCTACACTGCAGGTAAGGATGAGATGTCGTGTTTAATTTTAAAGAACTTATGAACTAGAAACCAGGACAACATACAGCCAATGCCTCATGGTAGTATTAACACTCATCCTGGACAAACCAAGCAAAAATTCTCAACAGTAGGACAGGACAAGCTGCTCCAGTGGTACATCTGCTACAGAGTATGTGAAAAGATACGATTTTACCCCATCTGCGTAAAGTCCCTAATAGCCAACCCAGGAAAATTTTTAACATTCTGATACTCTAATTTCAACAGGAGAGGATTATTCCAAAACTAGAAATGTCAAAGTCACTCATTCACAGCATGATTTGTACCAGTACAAAATATGGAACATATTTGTACCAAAAACAAAATGAACCCCAAATTGAGATGCCAGGTCAGAAGTACGATAGAAACTTAAAATAATTTATTGTTCTTTCCACCTGCCAAAATGTTACTATTTAGTCCAAAAACTTCTTCCTTTAAAATACTGTTTTATTGGAGCACTTGGGTGGCTCAGTGGTTAAGTGTCTGACTCCTGATTTTGGCCTAAGTCATGATCTCGGGGTTGTGAGATTGAGCCCCAAGTCAGGCTCCACACTGAACACAGAGCCTGCTTAAGATTTTCTCTCTCCCTCTCCCTCTGCCTCTCCCTCCCCGCCCCAACTGCACGTGCTATCTCTAAAAAAATAAAAATAAAAATAAAAATATATTATTTTACCAACTATGTAGTATTCATTCAACAAGTGGTTATTGAGCACTATTTTAGGTGCTACACACAGATCAGAGAACAAACCAAAGTCCAATTTTAACAATGTTTCCTTTCTGTGCAAATATATATCTCAGATAAGATAATACTGAACATAGAATACTGCATCCAGACCTTACTTTCACTTTTAACAGCAAAGTTTTTCCCATAAGATCAAGTATTCTTTGAAAATGCCATTTTTGGGGCACCTGGGTGGCTCAGTTGGTTGAGCGTCCAACTCTTAGCTTCGGCTTGGGTCATGATCTCGGGGTTGTGGGATCGAGCCCCACCTCGGGCTCCATTCTCAGCAGGGAGTCTGCTTGGTATTCTCTCCCTCTCCCTCTGCCCCTCTGCCCCCTTAAAATGAATAAATGAATCTTTAAAAAACAAAAGAGAGAGAAAAGAAAATGCCATTTTCATTGTCTATGTAATATTCCATCCTGGATGGTGTCACAATTTACCAAAAGATGTTTCTAAATGCTTATCACAAGACAAAAACACAAACAAGAGACATAGTTAAATACAACATGAAAAACCTAGATTTAGGACCTTAGGTTGGGAAGAAAAATACAATCTTACCAACTCACAGAGCCTGGGCAGTGGACACCAATGCAGTCACACCTTCGTCACCATGCACCACATTAAGGTCTAATTTGTGAATCTCCCTTTATAAGCCTCACTCCCTCTTTGATCCAAGAGAACATTGTCTGCACAGAACAATAGGTTTTCATTTCAATTTCCCTTCTTTTCAGGAAAGGAAATGTTTGCACTTCAAAGGGTTTCTTTGAAGAGCAGCCCTCTGGTCCTGGCCCATCCAGGTTAGGAGTTCCGTGGCCTCAGCAGGGTGTCCACAGTCTGGGCGGCTGCCCACCCTGTCACTCTCAAGGCCAGCTCCTTCAAGGAGAGGGTCTAGTGCAGGAGAAGAAAAAATAAACACATGGAAAAATACTTGAGGCTTTTGATCCCACCCTTCAGAAGCCCTTTTTCACACATAACGTAGGTTTACAGCTCAGGGAAACTGAGGTACACAGGATGGGGAGCCATGGACACGGTGACAGCAGCTTCTTGAAATGAAACCAACCCAGATCCCAGATTTACTCAATAAAGACCCCTTTGAGGCCGGGAAAAAGTGAGCCCCTTTTAGTTATTGCTGGTGATGACAAAGAAGGCAGCCTGGATAAATGAAATGCAGGAGCAAGATCCACACTTTATAGAAAAGTTTTGAACCTTCCCCTAGGAACTTTTCGGCAGCACAGTCACTGACAAAGAGCAAAATTCACAATTTAGAATTTCACCTCCTATTTCTCCATTGGCCCACTAGCAGGGGCCCAAGAGGTTCAACAAGAGGCAAACCTAACAAGCATGTTAAATAACCACAAGATATTTGCCAAGAGGGTAGCACCATTTGTCTGGATTGAGGCCCATGCCCATCCTCACCTCTCTGCTAAGTCTAGGAAGTCAGGGGTATATGTTGGACGAGAGGACCTGCAACATTTCAAGTCTTGAGCAAGTTCTGGGTATTTACTAATGATCTCCACCCTCCCCTACCCTAAGGTGGTTAAGTTCACCTGCTCAGGTGGGCAACCGCCCAAGAGGTGGGCAGAGGCAAGAAAAACGCTCCCTTCTGCTCCGCTCCAGACAGGGAGCCTGGTCCTCCCCCAGAGCCCAAGGGTCTGGGTGTGTAGGTCTGGGGTGTAGGTCTGGGTGACCAGGTCACCCTGAGAAAAAGCTGGCCACACCCACTTTTCTGCAAGCCCTTTACCCAGCCTGGCGCTAAGCTTCTGTGCTGGAATTACAAATGATTTTTATTCTCCCCTTCTCTTATTTTTCTGTAGTCTCCAAATTTTTCACAATGAGCATTCAAACTTTTAAAAACATTTTTTCTTAAAGAGGTTTATGAGATAGAAATTTAGACCATAGTTCCTATGAAAGATCTCCTCCCACACACACACGCAAATCAAATTTATATATATATGTGCATATATATATACACACATGTGTGTATATATATACACATATATGTCTGTGTATATACACATATGTGTATATACACACATATGTGTGCATACACACATATATGTGCGTGTGCATACACACATATGTGTGTATACACACATATGTGCACATATATGTGTATATATACACACATATATGTGTGTGTGTATATATATGCACACATATGGCTGGACAACTGAAAGTCGAATACGGACTGTGGGCTAGATAATCAATGTTCGATTTCCTGATTTATGCAAGAGAACATCCTTATTCTTAGGAAATATACACCGAAGTTTGTAGGGGGTAAATAAAAGGGCATGATGTCTTCAGCTTACTCTCAAATCCTTCAGGAAAAAAACACATATAGGTGCATGCAGACAGATCGATGGAGCCGTAGATACCTACATAGAAAGGGTAGAAGGAGCAAAATACAAACACTTGGGTGAATTTGAGAAAAGGGGTAGACAGGAGCTCCTTGCACACTGCTCCTGCAACTTTAAATTTGAAATGTTATGCAAACAAGGCAGAAACAGCCCAGGAGGAAAGGAGGAGAAAGGCAGGAGGGGTAAGAAAGTTGTCTCTGCTCCACCAGCTAGCTTCGTGGCTCTGGGCCACTCTGGGCTACCCCTGGCTGGAGCAGCCCAAGAAGCGGTGTCCCCATACACGCCAGCTCTCGGTCTGGCCGCCTCCCCGCACAGCTGTCAGCGGGCACCAGAGCTCCTTGGGGGGCTAGGAGGGAGGAAAGCACTGCGCTCCAGGCCGCCGGGAGTGGAGGGAAAGCAGGGTGCTGTCCAGCGGCGCAGCTCCACAGCTCGCTCAGAAACAAGGGGGGGGGGCGGCGCGAGGGGCTGAGCGGCTGCGAGTGTGCGGGCTGAAATCTCCAGCCGGGCACTGCCCGCTGCACGTGGCGTGCCAGAAAACAGTCCCAGGGGAGGCTGGCGCCTGGCACAGGCTGCCACCCACACACCTAAGGCACGCTGACGGTCAGGACTTGGAGCCAGGTCCCTGGGGTTCAGATCCTCGCTCCGCCACTTACTGCCCACGTGCAGGCCTATGGGCAACTTGCGTCACTTCTCAGAGCTTCTGCTTCACGTCACTCAAAACACTGCTGCCAACCTCACTGGGCAGCTGTGAGGATTACCCAAATACATGAAGTGCCAAGCATACGGTGACTACTCAGTTTAAGTGCTGGTGAGCCCTGATTTTACCCAGCCCCAGGCCTCTCCCTTCCTTCCTACTTGATGTAATAGACTCTGGTTAATGGCACTTGCTAGACAGATAAGAAGATACACTTCCAAGCGACCCTAGGATAGGAAGACAACAGTTACAACACTGTGATGAAGCAACAGTAAGAGTAGGTAAAAGTGGGTTTGCTCCCTTGCCTTCCCACTGCTGCCCCAGGTGAGGTGCCCACCACCCCACCCCAAGGCCCTAAGGGACCCTCCGTTGTCACCTCCAGGAAGGGATGAAATAAGGTGGAAAACAGAGGGGGAAGTGTTTGGCTTTGGTTTCTACACCCAAAGCCCTCAGGGTAACTTGGACAAATGTGTCAGGATGACTATGATGAGGAGAGATAAGCCCCCCAGACAGACAGACAGACAGACACACACACACACACACACACACACACACACACACTTTTTCAGTGTTAGACGTGCGTGCACACAGACACATACTGGCAAGCACTAAGAATGGAACCGTGAGCTTGGCTTTCCAGAGGACTGGCTAAACCCAAAGTGTATGGATCTGAGATCCGAAGGAACCTGACCCCCACACACACCCAGGGAGGTCCCTGGTCCCTACAGCTTACGGCTTCAAGGTCATCAAGGCAGTCAGAGCCAACACAGCCCCAGACTGCCGTTCCTCCCCCCATGTCTCCCTTCCCCACTGTGGCAAAAAGGCTGCAGAATGCCCCCCATGACCCCAACTGAAAAAGTCAGTGGTGAAGACAGCCCTCCAGGTCTAAAGGGGACAATGGTACAGGAACTAGGGTCACATCCACAGATCCTGGACCTGGGTCAGCAGATGCCTCAGAGGCTTAATATCACCCCAACACCTCAGCACTCCATCTCCCCCCAGCAATCTAGACACAATTCCAAGGGAAAGGGACTATATTTCAACCCCTTGGCAAAATGGGATAGCAAAACAAACTCGTTATAAGAATTATTTGTCTCCACACCTAAACCAAAGAACTGAGTTTTCTTTCCAGTATAACACTTAACATTTATTTTAAGCACTTGATATGTGCCAGAAGCTGTGTCAAGTACATAACACAGATTACCTCACTTAAATCCTCTCAATCTTATAAGGTAGGCAGGAGAAGCCGATTATTAGGCAAACAATATGGAAAAGAATTTCCATGTGAGAACTCCATTAGGAAAGGCACTTATCCCGTCAGTAGACCCCACTCGGGGATCCAGCCCCTTCTGCATGAGGGGCCCATGGTCTCTCCTGTGACCCCACAGCGCATGATCCATGGCGAGCTCAGGCTGGCCACGCCAAGCAGACGCCACTCTCCTGCAGCCCAGAGTCAGCACTGCGACTTGGCCACTGCAACACGGAACTCGCGACACAGGGAGCACACCGCGGGTAGGACCCCACTCCTGAACAAATGGCAAAGGATGTGTCTGTTCTCACAGTCAAGAAAGTTCTCTGAACAAACATTCCAGAGAAAGCACTAGAGGAGAAATACAGAACGTTAAAGAAACAAAGCTGTCCATGCCCTCTGTCCAGAAAAGGGAAGAACGAGCTGACGATCCACTCGAGAGAAAGGGAGAGGGGACAGAGAAATACGCACAGCCCAGGGAAGCTGTGGGGCATCCTTTCTTCCACCTTCAGATATGTCCACCTGGCAGCAGCCTTTGAAGGCTCCCCTGAGCTTGATTTCTGGTTGCCATAAGCAGAACAGGAGACTGGTAACCAGAAGAACTTGGTTCATGAAAGAATTCTCAATGTATTGATTCCAGTACCTTTATTCATCCGAAGAATACTACGGAATTCGTAGCTTGTGAGCTTCGTTACCGTGATGCTGAGCACAAGGCTTCCCCAGCCTATGGAGAGTCTGAACACCCCTCTGGCGGCTGCCCACAGAGTAGCCAAGCCAGAGTGCCAGGAGTCTACAGTGGCGCTGTTCCCAGCATTCGTACTACTTGTCCTCAGCTCCCCAAAGCAGCCGCCTTTGTCTCAGGGCACCTCACCTCAGACTGCAATGAAGCTGCAGAAGCCCCTAACCATACACAGCTCTAACTCGTTTAGAGTCACCAAATGTATCTACCATCCAGCAGTCGGAACCCTTACTGATAACAGAGGGAAAAGCCAAAGGAAAGACAGGGTGTGGCAGGATGGGCCAACCCTATGCCAGAATCTATTCCTATGTCCAGAAATGTCTTTCCTACCACCGATGTTCCTGGAAGGAATGGCCCCTAACCAAGGGTAAGGTAACCAGCCTTACTCACAGCTCTGCCAATGCCACAGATCTGAAGGAATGCTTTTCCAGTGGAATGCACATAGCAGTCCACCAAACTGTTTTACTAATCTGTCACCCATTCTTCTGACTCACAGGTGGCAAATGCACTAAGCCTTACATGACAAATTCTGACACAGTCTGAACAGCTGCAGGGGTAGTTCTTTTCAAAGCTCCTTTGGAGTTGGGGGAAATGGATTATGAAGAAAGAGGAGAGAGATGTCCCTCACATTTACAAGGCTGTTAATTTGCCATGAGAGATGGCACTCCTCTATTCTGCGGCTGGAAGAGACCTAAATCCTTGTGGTGGGTAGAAACTTGGTCTGGGATCCAATGCCAGTGACCTAAGGCACAAGAAACCCCTGGAAGGCAGGTGCCCTGAAGGCCCAAGAATGAAAAAGGAGGTACACCTCAGGTGGCAGAGGGTCCCTATTGTGGCCATGGGACAAACCCACAGCCAAGGTGCCTACTGGAAGGTGGCAGGGGAACACAGGGCGTCAGGAAGCATGAAGATCCCCAAATTAGGTGTGAGGAAGCAAGAAAGCTAGGTGCCACCCTGGGGCAGGTGGCTATAATGCAGTTATGTACCTGAGAAGGGCCCCCAAGAGGGCAGATCTAGTTCAGATTTGAGAATGGAAATGTCCAAAAAAAAAAGTCAGTTGTGACTTTTAAAAGGGTCCTTCCCAACATGCTCATTCTTCCACGTTCCCATCTCATTAATACAGCAGCTCCACTCCTTGGAATCACATTTGACCTCTTCCACGCCCCACGTGGAACCTCCGGGGCCAAGCCTGTTGAGTCTCCCTTTAAAATCTACAGTTGGGGGCGCCTGGGTGGCTCAGTGGGTTAAAGCCTCTGCTTTCGGCTCAGGTCATGATCTCAGAGTCCTGGGATCGAGGCCCGCATCAGGCTCTCTGCTCAGCAGGGAGCCTGCTTCCTCTTCTCCCTGTCTCTCTGCCTGCCTCTCTGCCTACTTGTAATCTCTCTCTCTCTGTGTCAAATAAATAAATTAAATCTTAAAAAAAAAAATCTAGTTGGAACAAGTAGTTAAGTCTACCAGTGGAGCAGAACTCAACCACCTCACATCTCTACCATTTCCACCCCAGCCCAAGCCGCCATGGCCTCTCAAGGAAATGACATATGGCCACTCTCTCTTGTGCACATATAACCTGGAGTTGGATTTTATGCCAGGCTTAAGTTATATGTCTGAACTGGTCTCCCTGCTTCTATGCCTGCCCACTTGCCCCACCTCCACATCTTCTCCACGCAGCATTTAAAGTAATCCTCTGAGGGTTCTCCAGCTCATCCAAAGTAAAAGCAAAGTCCTCATGATTCATGCGATCTGCCCCCGACTGGAAAAGGGCAGTGGTAGAGACCGGCCCCAGGCCTGAAGAAACCAATCACATAGAAAACACTAGGGTCCCATCCACAGGTCTTGCTTGGGAACCAAGAACCAGGTGGAATAATAAACAGCTACAAGATGCATCTGGGTAACAGGAAAATGTTTCTCTCTATTACTTCTTATTTCAAATTCCTCCATAGGATTAATACACCAATACCTCCAAATATATAGTTAATAATGAAAAGGGATTAATCCAATTAGACATAATGTTGGGCCCTCCAACATAATTATATATTTTTACTGGTCTTAGTAGAAAAGAAACTCCAGGCTAGAACAATCAATAAACATGTACTTATACCAAAAATACTTAACATGTGTCTTAGAATTCAAGCTCCCCAAGGTCGGCAAGCTTGTCTTCCAAGCCCTTTTCCCTCTAAAGCAAATAATTATATGCGTAAGAGCACTCATGTGGCTCAAATCCAGATTCAAACAACTGCATATATTTCTGATCTCTAATAAGTTTTGTCCTGTTTGTTTAGTCAGTACTCCTTTGACACTCTTTAAACTTATCTATAATGATTAACATGATCGTAATATGCTAAACCTTTGAAAACTATTTTAATCCATTGTTGACTTTGTCCCCTAACTTCTATTTTGATTGTGTGGCTTAAATAAGATCTTTTGTTTTAATGACAGAAGGGTGTGTTCATATAAAAATAACGATAATTTCCACTGAGACCAACTAAAAATATCAGGGGAATAAATGTATCATGGTTTCCTATTATCTGAACCAAACATAAAGGGCAAGAAATGCTACTACTATCTCCCAAGTAAATTATAATTCAAGTTAAAGACAATTAGAAAATTCAGCCACATGCCAACACACACAGTTCTCCGCTGGTCAAATTTTAAAAAGCACATTTTTAGGGAAACATACCAGGGACTGAAATCCCAACTCTCTCCTCCTATAACTAAATCTGGAATAGAACACACGTCTAGATTTCTTCTCTAGGAGAGCCCCACCGCGCCTACTGGGAGTTGCAGTTTTCTTCCTGAAGGCACATGTCTCTACTACCCTAATCGTACAAGTCAAACACCACCGGTATCTGGTTCCCACACCCACTGAAAAGGGGAAGAAGCTAAAATAGCACTCTGTAGTAGTACTCAGCACAACGGCCGCTCTGGGTACACACAGGTTTAGAAATGCCAGCTTGACCTGCCCATCTGGGAAGTTTTCTACTACGCAGAAAGGAACACACAGGGAAAAGGTTGTCTTTATTAAGCCGGAAGAACTTCCTCTCGCTCCAAACCATCTGGAAGGCTTGAAGAACTCGGCCTTCACGGGTCAAATCGGGTCACGAGGAAGCCCACCCAGGGGGGAACTTCCCCGAAATCACCCTGGAAACTCAGACGAGAGGTGCAGGCGGGCCGGGACGCGACACGAACTCTAGGGAAGAGAGGTGGGCGCCGCAGGCAGGATGCGGGGGTGCGCCGCCGTCCCCAGGCCGGCC
>LNAC01000458.1:953988-981776 GCA_002007465.1 Ailurus styani | reverse complement strand
GCGGCGTCTGCGCTCCCGGCGCCCAGACCCGGGGTTCCCCCAGCGCCTTCGCGGCCGCCCCGCCCGCTTGTTGCCATTTTCCCGCCAATCAGAGCCGCGGCGCGGTCGCATCCTCCGGTCCTCTGACGGCCGGGACCTCGCGGGCAGGGCTAGCTCCGCAGGCTGGGCAGGGCTCCCCAGAGCCGCGGGCCCCAGTGAGCCGACCCCGAACTCGCCACCAGTGTTCCTTTTCCAGAGATAAGACATCTGGAAGGCACTTCAAGGGTTCTTTCTTTTTTTTTTTTTAAGTGAATCTTCATTTCTTTGTCATTGGATTATTTTATTATTTCTATTCCTTTGTTTTTAATAAGTAACTTATTCTTGCTCCTTGTCAGAAAGGACCCTGAAGCCTGAATCGGCCTGTGTCGCAAGCACACCTGACTGGCTGGCTAGTCAAAGCGGCTTACTTCCAGAGTTACTCCCCCCTACATGGCAAAAACTTTAGAACCGAATCCCACAGTGCTCACCGCACAAGCTCTCTCTGTATTGTCTCTCTTTGCTGCAGAAACCCCACACAAGAAGCACAACCTATAGAGATCCAGTAATCTGTGCCACGGGAGAATGAGCGGGTCATAGATTAATCCTGCCAGCCTCCTTCTAACTTTGTTAGAAACAAACGCACGCACAACAAAACAAAACAAAAAAGCACAGAAAAGTGATAGCACAGTGTTCACCGCCTCTGAGTCATCTCCACACCTTCGAACTACCTCCCCCCCCAATACACACACACAGTGTCCTTGGTCAGTAATAGGGGCTCACTGTCAGCTATTGGATATGAAGCCGTCTTGGAACTACACTAGCAGTTTATAAAATACATCGCTGCATGGCGTTAGCTTCACAAGGATTTTAATGAACACACAGAAATGAGCTAATATTGTAAAGCGCTTCGAACAGTGTCAAAGTGAACAGTTGGGTGTCATAATAAGCAACTAGGTGTGTGCTGTTTTAAAGCAAATTTCAGTTTCATTTGTGCGGTGGTGAAATGATGTCCTCGAGTTGCATTATGGAGGTCTCCTGAGCTGGAGCTTTTCCTGAATCCCACACAGCCCCCTTCACTTGCTGACACAGCCATGAAAATGATGTCCCACCTTCCCATAGAAGGATGCCTGCTGTGATTCAAGGACCATCCTCTTTGCCTTTGCACCAGATCTGGATTAGAATCTCAATTCTACCATTTCATTTGCTGTGTGATCTTCTGCAAGCTATTTCGTCTGTTTGAGAGTGTATAAACCTTGTTTTCCTTTTTTTAAAAACCTTATATTCTTATCAGAAGTCTATCCCATAGTGTTTGAAATATGATTGTGGGATTTTTTTAAAGATTCTTGGGAGTAAAATAGAATTTAGTAGGTTGTAGAGATCCCCTGTTTGGGCAACACAGAGAGGGAACTTAGAGTTAATGTGTGAATTCTAAGAGCAAATGTTCCAGGCCCTGATGGGTATATGGTGAGAACTTAACCATGGGGAGTTTTAGCACTGTGCTCAGTTTAGCAATTCAACCCAGCAGGCTTTGTCTTCAGGAAGACAAAAGGAGAACCTCAGTGATAAGGCACATAAGCAAGCAACTTCCTGGCAAAAAGGATTCAGTGTGAGCCAGAGAAAAAAATAATTATGCTCAAGGTCTCAGAAAAAAGGGGAAAAGCTTTAAAAAAAAAAACTGGCTGAATATTTTTAATAAAGCTAAACTTCGGGCAGATTAGGATTCACAAAGCAGGTCCAGAAGGACCATGAGCAACAGGCAACCTTGATTAGAATCAAAGAGCAAATGAACCATGATTTCAAAGACCAGTAAGGAAAGGAAATGCTGGCATTTAGGCCCTGGAAAGCACCTTCTGAGGTTAAGCAAGACCAAGTCCCAGCCTAGCACCATCAGGCAGCATGGGGAGAACAAACATGCAGAGAATCAGAGTCAGACAGATGTGGTTCTCTGCTGACCTAGGGAAATTGTGTTTGTCCTCTCTCAACCTCAGTTTCCTCTTCTGCAAAATAAGGATTTAACTACCTGCTAGACAGGCATAACTTCATGGTGACAACGAAAAACATGTAGTTGGTAAAGCTGAGGAGAAAAAAAGAAAAATACATGTAAATGTGGAGCAGAAAAAGAGACCCCAGATATAAATCCACAAAATAGCCAATGGATTGTTGACAAAGGAGTAAAAGCAATTTAATAGAGAAAGGATAGTCTCTTCAACAAATGGTGCTGGAACAACTGGACATCCACATGCAAAAAAAAAAAATCTAGACACAGATCTTATACCTTTCATAAACGTTAACTCAAAATAAATCATAGACCTAAGTGTAAAATGCAAAATTAAAAAAATTGCTAGACATTGATAACAGAGGAGAAAACCTAAGTGATCTTTTGGTTTAGTGATGACTTTTTAAGTACAACACCAAAAGCACAATGCACAAAACAAAAAATTGCATAAGTTGGACTTCATTAAAATTAAAATCCTCTGATCTATAAAAGACACTGTCAAGGGAATGAAGAGACAAGTGGTGGACTGGGAGAAAATCTTTGCAAAACACAAACCTGATAAAATACTAAGTCCCCAAATATACAAAGAACTCTTAAAACCCAAAAATGAGAAGAAAAAAAAAACAAAACATTTTTTAAAATGGGCAAAAGACCTGAACAGACACCTCACTGAAGAAGATATACAGATGGCAAATAAGCACACGAAATTATATTTAACATCATATGTTGTTAGGGAACTGCAAATAAAACTATGAGATATCACTGCATACCCATTGAATAGCTAAAACCCAAAACACACATACCACCAAATGCTGGCAAGGATATGAAGCAACTGGAACTCTCATTCATTGCTGGTGAGAATGCAAAAATGGTACGACTACTTTGGAAAACACTTCAGCAATTTCTCACAAAACAAAGTATAGTCCTACCATACAGACCAGCGACTGCATTCCTTGGTATTTACCCAAAAGAGTTGCATCCACACAAAAACTTATATATGAATGTTTATAGCAGTTTTATACATAATTGCCAAAACTTGGAAACCAAGATGCCCTTCAGTAAGTGACTGAATAATAAACTGCAGTACATCCAGTCAATGGAATACTGTTTCCTGATAAAAAGAAAGGAGCTATCAAGCCATGAAAAGACATAAGGGAACATTACATGTATATTGCTAAGTGAAAGAGGCCAGTTTGAAGAAGCAACACACTATATGATTCAAACTTCTGGAAAAAGCAAAATTATAGGGAAATAAGAATCTGTGTATAATTTTTGCGCCCCCAAAACTTAACTACTAATAACCTACAATTTACTGGAAATTTTATGGATAACATTAACAGTCAATTAACATGTATTTTGTACATTATGTGTATTATATACTACATTCCTATAATAAAGTGAGCTAGAGAAAAAATGTTCTTAAGAAAATCATAAGAAGACATACATTTACAGTGCTGTAATGTAAAAAGCCCACATATATGTTGACCTATACTATGCAAACCTATGTTGCTAAAGGATCAACTACTGGCTATTATCTACATTTATATATAATAAAATGAATATGTATATGTACATATGTATGTACATAATGACTATGTATGTACACACACATATATATATGTAAAGCATTTGGTATAAGTCTACATATAGAAATTATTCATCTAATAGTAGTTATTATAAAGCAGATCAAAGAAACAAGTTGCTTCATTTTTGACTCTTTCAAGACTGTATCCTGGATTGGTTACACATGTGGACTCTGGAGTTAGAGAATATGGCTTTAGATCCTGGCTGTGCAACTGCTAAGCTACATATAGTTAGGCAAATTGCTTCATTTGCTCCAAGTATCACTCTCCCCATTTCTAAAACGAGGGTTATGGTGCTGGTGATGAATGAATGACGGTATTCATGGAAAGCATTGAGCATCCTAGCTGGCACCATAACGAATGCCCGGAGCTATTAACTTCAACAACTAGACTGATTTGTGGGGTCATGCAAAATGCTAAATTGGAGCATTTCACCTTCCATAATAAAGGAGTGTTCTTACAACCAGGAACTTTGCAGGAAAGGCTGTCAGTAGTTGACCCTGTAAGGACTGAGTGGTTAAGCCATCAGTCTCCTAATTCCCTGGGGGTCCAGGTGGGGAGGGAAAGAACATAGTTATCACTGCATTCTTCAGAAGACCTCTGAACCAGCACTATCCCCTTTTCTGGGAGATTCTGCTCTTGTCCCTCCCAACCTCCCTTACTCTTGCATCTTCAACAGGAACAACCAGGTCACAGAACCCCATCACTGTCAGCATAGAAATTTTGTTGGGGGTGGGAGACCCCTGATGCAAGCCAATTATTTCCTGGCTACAGGAAATATTGGAAGAAAGAGAAGTCTCTTTCCTCCGTGACTGCAAAGCTGGACAGGTGTCAGCCAGGTGCCACCAGTAGCCATAGCTGCAGCTGTGTGGAATTAGCCAGCCTGAGAGAATGAAGTGGACACAGAGGAGTCTAAGGTGAGGGATGCAGGGAGTGCTAATAGTGCCCAAGTCCCCATTCCAGTGTTCACTGAGGCTGCCCATCTGGTGAAGAGCCAGAGAGATGCTCCTTTCTGCCAAAGCCATTTGTGATGGGTCTCTGTCAATTACATCCAAAAGAATCCTGATGAATACACCTTTTCTATCCTAGGGGCTTTCTCCCCTGGGCCAGGTGGGAAGAATTATAAACACCTTGACAAAACGTCACCCCTCTGGAAGAGACAGTGACATGCCTGGCATCCATTAGCATTGAAAAGTACAGCCCTTGGGTTTAGAGGATTTGACCATGGGTTAGCCGATAAAGAATGAAATTGAATCTCTGCCCGATTTTCAGGAGACCTTTGAAGCCAGCTGTATGCATGATTGTGTTATGGTAGAAAGTGCTTTTCTTCACCACAAAGACAGTGTGCCTACCCTCAGGCAGAAGGATCTTTCTTACAAATGTACATCTTTGTTGGAATATATAGCTGTAAGAAAATGTGAGAGAGGCCCACAAAGATTTATGTCCATGTATATTTATCACGGGGTGATTTACAATAGCAAAAGAAGAAAGTTCATAAATGTCCAAATATTAAGAGTTGGTTAAATACATTCAGATCCTTTCATAAATGGAACAGAATATCAAGCTGCCATTAAATTTCCTGTTTTCAAATAATGTTTAATGCTGGGGGAAGTACTCGGATTGTAAGAATGCGATAATTCTGCAAAATTTTATATATACACACACACTTACATCCATGTATATAAGCATATACTCTATACACACATACTATGTATAATCAAGATGGAAACATAAAAATGTTGTCCCTAGAAGGAGTTTTAGTTTTTTGTATACTTACCTCAATACTCTACATTGAAAATTTACAACAAACTCAACAGATGTTATTAAAAATCAGGATTGTTGCCAAAACATAAGATAAAATTCTGCCTCCAGTCCCATCCTCCCCCCAAAATCTATATAGTCAAAGAATACCAATGCCTTCATCCTTTTTTTTTAATTTTATTTATTTGAGAGAGAGAGAGAGAGAGAGAGAGAGAGATCACAAGTAGGCAGAGAGGCAGGCAGAGGGAGAGGAGGAAGCAGCCTCCCTGCTGAGCAGGGAGCCGGATGCGGGCCTCGATCCCAGGACCCTGAGATCATGACCTGAGCCGAAGGCAGAGGCTTAACCCACTGAGCCACCCAGGCGCCCCCGGATGCCTTCATCCTTAACTCTCACTGACCTTTGTGGTTTGTCAAGAAACCAGCTCAGGCCTGCTGTTTAACTATCAACAAGCTTTTCAGGCACTTAGTGCCAGGTAACCAGGGACCCAAAGCATGAGCTCTGAAAAGGTGAGGATACCCCATCTTTTGCATACACATTCAAAATAAAAATATTAAAATAATAGGGTCCCTGGGTGGCTCAGTCATTTAAAGGGCAGATTCCTGATTTTGACTCAGGTCGTGATCTTAGGGTCCTGAGACTGAACTCCACATCAGGCTCTGTTCTCAGTGTTCCAAGTCTCCTTAAGATTCTCTCCCCCTACACCTTCCCCTCCCCTCTACTCACTCCCCTCCACCCCCCCCGGGTTCACAAGCCAGCTCTCTCTCTAAAACATATATATATTAAAACAAATATGAAGAAGTCTAACCATTTCCTTTTTTTTCCCTGCTGCCCGATTCCCTTCAATGTTTTTCTTTCTTTAACATTATATATTTTTCAAATGAAACCCTTTTGCAGTCCCTGCTTAACCAGAGCCCTGGACTTGGGCTTGCTTTGCCAGGCCAGCCGTCCAGTACTGACGGTAAGTAAGCTCTAACCGGAGCACTGAGCCCTAGCAGGAGTCAGCACTGATAGAGGAACCTTGTGCATTCACCTTCCCAGTTTAAATTTGCTTCAAATGTGAAGGCCAATGGTACATATTTCCTACTGGGTTTCCATCGTGTTTTTTGTCCTCCATGAAAAGGTTTTTTTTTAACTAATTTCCCATACTTTTGCTGTGTTTTTTAACATACAAATGCTATATCCATTAACATATAAATTTAGGAAACACATGAGAATGTTCTGGATTATATAATGTGTTAAGGACTGAATTGTGTCCCCCTAAAATTCTAATGTTGAAGCCCTAATCCCCAGAACTCAGAATGTGACCGTGTTTGGAGATAGGGTCTTTAAAGAAGTGATTACATTAAATGAGGTCCCAATCCAACATGACTGGCATCTTTATAAGAAAAGGAGATTAGGGCATACAGAAAGACGCCATAATGTGTGAGCCCAGAGGAGGAGCCACGTGAGGAGCCAGAGTGAGAAGATGGCCATCGACAAGCTTCAGATGAATCTAAGCTTGCACCTCAGTCATGTGTCAGCCCAAGATGGCTGCACTCCGGCCAGTTGACCAAAGGTTAGAGTGAGACCCAGTGTGGCCGGGGAAGACTGCTGGAGGCACCAACTGCTGTGAGGACACCATAAGGCTCTAGATGGAAAATCATGAATCAGATGAAGGAAAACTTAATTATCAATATCATAACCAGAAAAATTAACCAACTCCCCAAAGCAGAAAAAATCTACTTGAGCATGGACCAACCTATGTTGGACAAGCAGTCTCTTCAAGCTCCTCTTCAGCGAGACACAGGCTCACATGGCTTGTCACAGCTGCTGGCTCACCAATGGCAGTGACCCCAGTTTTGACTGCACATGCATCCTACAAAGATTTGGTTAAGTTTACCTTTGAATACAAGTGATTGGAATCGTGAAATCTCTACCAATAACATGGGGTGGATTGGTTGGTCTTGTTTTGAGGGGTCCGTACCCTGTTTTCTCAGCTCTACCTGTGAATGGTGGCCTCGAAGCCAGGTATGAGTCAGCCCTGTGACCAGAGAAAGGAAACATCTTCACCTATTGGATTAGCATTTCTAAGCCTGTCCTATTTCGCTCTAGACCATGTTTGTTTGCAGCATACCTCCAATCTAGACAATATAAACTAATTATAAAGGCTCTTCAGTTACCTGAACCTGACCTAGAAATTCAGTGACTGTTAGACAAATGTGTACTCAAAAGTAAAATTCTAGGGCGCCTGGGTGGCTCAGTGGGTTAATGCCTCTGCCTTCGGCTTAGGTCATGGTCTCAGGCTCCTGGGATCCAGGCCCGAATCCGGCTCTCTGCTCATCAGGGAGCCTGCTTCTTCGTCTCTCTCTGCCTGCCTCTCTGCCTGCTTGTAATCTCTCTCTCTGTCAAATAAATAAATAAAATCTTTTTAAAAATATTTTTAAAAGACATTAAAAAAAAGTAAAATTCTAATGTGTGGACCAAAAAAAAAAAAAAAGAACCTAAGCCTGCTGGCACCTTGACCTGAGGCTTTCAGCCTCCAACTGTGAGAAAATACATCTGTGCTGTTTAAGGGCCCCCGTCTTATTATGGCAGCCCTAGAAAAGGAGTGGAAATTGTATTTTCAAAGGGCTGTCAGAGCCGCAAACGTCATGACCTAAGCACCAGAAGCACAAACCTCTGGTTGTACAGAATCAGGGGGAGGGCGGTGACATGCTGGTCATGGGCCCAAGTGGAGGCACAGCCAAGGCCTCGGACTGGCAGTGTGGGGCTCTTCAACACCTAAGGCTTGATGGGTCAATTTGCTGCCATAAGGGTGTTCCCCCCAGCTGCTCTCTCCCACTTGGCTTCTGTGCCCAGTGCGGATGACAGGAGAACCTTCGAGATTTTCCACATCCTCGTTGTCTGCAGCATTTACAGTCTCCTAGCTGTGCTGCCCGTACAGGAAGCCCACTTGCTCTCAGCTGATGGGAGCACTCTGCTATGAGCCTCGGAAAGCTGTTACTTCCCACTGTGAGCAGAGTGACAGAGTGGGGAAAAGTGGACTTTGGCATCACATAGACATGGGCGTGACTCTGGATTCCATTGCTCATCATTGTGATTCTGATCAAGTTATTTAACGTCGTACAGTCTCCTTAAAGGAGGGCAATGCTATCTACTCTTGACTGATTGTTGAGAGGATTAAATGAGATAACATGTGAAAATGGTGGGGGGTGTCTGTCAACAAACACTAGCTCCCTCCTACTCTGTTCTTTCCTCTATCCTCTTACTCTTTCTTCTTTTCCCCTTCTGACTGGAAGAAGAGAAATCAAAGAAAACGTCATGGTCCCTGACACCCAGACTTCTGACTCTCTTCCACTACCTTTTCCACCCGTCTGACTCAACCTGCGAAGGTCTGTCTATAGACCTCAGGGTTCCACGTGGCACCTGAAGGCAGCTCACCAGATCATCACTTTTTGTGAGACTTAGCTAATTTCTGCAGGAATTTGATCTTGCAGAAGCCATCTCTTTCTTTGGATTTCTAGAAAGGCATGTCACTTGGGGGAGATACCAGCTTTAGCCAAGCCTAGTACAGTGGTTCCTGCACTCTGGAAATGTTCATTGTTCAAAAAATCTTCTCACTGCATTAAGATAAAAAAAAAAAGTACAGGATCTCAGCTCACCCCAACACTCCAGAAGTTTCTACTTGGCAAAGCAAAAGTAGAACTTTTATACAAAGACATTTTGGGCTTCTCAACAGTGTGTCCATATGCCTAGCCATGCCATTCCTACCTTGACTACGCTCACTTCACAGCCTTGAAATTTGGTCTCTGCATTTGGGTCTTATACTGAACATCCCTCCTGCAAGAGTGGGCCATCAAGGCCACAGGTGCAATGCAAGGCCACAAGTACCACACAGGTGGTAGAGACGTTTACTTGGGGGACTTTCAGTAGGTAATTGACCTCTTCCAGCCTTTGTTCCCTCATCTAAAAAAATAGGAGAGCTAATGAGCTAATGAGCTGCTGTAAGACTTGAGAAAAAGCCTGAAAGGCCCCATGTGCAGTGCCTGGCACATAATAATAATGACTCCATAAAGGCTACCTGTCATTATTATTACTATCATCATTATTTTTCATCCAATGCATGCATCACATAAAAGGAAATAGCAGCAGAATACCTTCATTAGTGCCTCATCATTTTATTCTCTGACTGCTAAGAGGCTTGTGGAGAAAAAAACAATAGGGGCATAGAATTTATGAAGGACTTTTCAATATGAACCAACAGCACATCCCCAAGTTGAGAAGCAGAAAGCAACAAGGCCATCTGTAGAAGGTTGGTCCTAATGCAGAGAACATGGGCAGCTGTGGGCCAGCTGAGGATGTTGCCTAGAGCAGGGTTTCCCACTCTCTCTACTATTGACGTTGGGGGCCAGAGAACTCCTCGTTGCCTTGTGTATTGTACAAAAGTCAGCAGGATCCCTGGCCTCTGCCACTAGGTGATGGTTGCACCCCTCCCACAACCAAAAATGTTTCCAGGCATTGCCAATGGCCTCTGGAAGGCAAAATCACCCCCCCCTCCCCGCTTTAAGAGCCACTGGCCTCGAGGGGCATCTGATTTCTTGTATTGGATATTGAATTCTGTCTCTTAGGTGAAAAGAGAATAATGTGATCACAGCAGGTGGGGCTGAGACTCAGCCGGCTGGCACCAGTTCAACTGAACCACTGTTTATAGTCCTGTACCTGTTCCAGTGGATTGGTGCCTGTGCCATTCTAGTTGGTAAATAAGCTTAATATAATTCCTGCATCATGGTGAATGTTAGGTTGAGGTTTCTCTCGAGAAGCCAAGGTTAAAGCAGATCTTAGCTGTTCATGTACTGAAGGCGAAATTCATCCAAAGACTGTCATGGTGGCTAAAAGTCATCAGATGGTTGTCATTCTATCTCAAAGGCTTCCAACAATGCCTCAGTATGGTCTTTTCACTCACCGTTAATTTTTCCTCATCTTTTCCAGTCATGGTACAATATGGTATTTCAGACTGCTTGACCTTAATGATGGCCACAAGCTACCTACCTGGTTCTGGACTTGTGCAGAACAGGTGTTAAGAGCTGACTGTTCTCCAAATGTCCCTGTAAATAGAAATATACCACTTCTTATAATGTGTCCTTAGGCTCTAGGGTGATGCATGCATACCATGTTTCTCCAAAGGATAGTTTCAGACTTTGGGTCCCAGAATGCTTGGTGTGGAGATGGTGACCTATTATAAAATGAAAGACATCCAGCAATGTTGCCACTGGTTTTGATTCATGTCTGGAACAGTTCTCCAACATGGGGAAAGGGAGATGGGGGAATAACCGGGGAATGACAGTACCAATGAATTCAGGGCCCAGGGAAAAATTAAAGATTAATTAGGTTGGGTTACTCACTAAGACTAGCCCATCTGCCAAATAGAATCACCCAACTGCCATGGGCAACCACGTAGTTGTTGCAATGCTGTTAAAACCATTGGAATAATGGGCCACCCATGGCGAACCTCCTCCAAGAGACCAATATAGATAGAGGCATGGTGTTTGGTAAGAATACTGGGCCAACGTTCTAGATATGAGTAGGGAATTCAATGTCGTTTATCATCCAGGTCCTTAGTCATTGAATGGGCTTATCAGTCTCTGGAAAGAAGCTCTGAAAGAATGCGAAGGGCAGTAGAGTAACAGCGATGCTAAAGCCCCCAATATCCTCGCATCTATCACCAAGTTTGCTTCTCGGAGGTCCTTCTTAGTCTGCCTCCCCATGCAGTTCCCCACCTAAAACATTCCCCCTCCCAATTCACTTGCCTAACGCTCTGTTCATTTACTGCCTGTGGGGGGCTTTGAGGATGTTACTTAACTTCTCTGTGCCTCAATTTCCTTCTTTCTGAAATGGACAAAATAATCGCTCCCACTTGAGAAGTTGTGGTGAATATTAATGGGAATACATACGTAAAGTGCTCAGCACAGTGCCCGGCACATAGCAAGGCAGCAATAATGTTAGCTATTGCTACAAGAATTGTTTTTCATCCTTCCCATGTCAGTTTCCTCCAATGAACCTTTCTTGATGCTCTTAATCAGTACACATGTTATCTTCAGGGATTGCCAAAAAGTGTTCAAGAGTACACCTCACAGATTCTTAGAGCAGCCTCAGGATAAAACCCACAAACAGGACCTGTCAGGAGTAAAGCCTCAAAGTTCTGGGCATAATTGTTGATACAGTAGTAAGCAGAGACCAAAAAAAAAAAAAACTTTTTGAATAATTGAGATTGCTATGAGGACTGGGAGAAAAAGGAGCTCTCTTTTTAGGAGATCTCATGTACAAAGGGTGATGTTTTTCTGGAGTTAACAAGGGCTTTCTCTGCCAGTAAGAAAGCCTGCCTGAGAGAGAAGAAGATACAGAAGAAAGCAAAGGTGAGAGAGACACAGAGGTAAGGGAATGAGGGTGATGGGGACAGAGAGACTGGATTGCATTGTTGGAACCCTGGATCCAGCCAAGCCTGAAGACAGAAGTACCTGGGGTTGTTACGCAGTCAGTAAACAGCCTCTTTTTACCTATGCTAGCTTGAATTTGGTTTCTTTCACTTGTTATTAAGGGTCTTGATTAGCATGCCATACTTCCCCATTCATAACACATATTACATTTCATTTAAATTAATTGTTTAATTGTCTATCTTCCCCCAGCTCAGCTGAAATTCCACAAAGACAAGGCCCTGTCCTACCTGTCCACGGTTGTGTGCTAAGCAGAGTGCCTGCCCAGAGGAGGCCTGCAAATATTTGTTAAGTCATAAATGATTAATTACTTGAGGGGATTTCAGATAAGAATCATAGATTCTATCTGAAGTAATGATGGGAAGGATAAAGCCCCACTGTCTTTTCTCAACTCCTCTCCAGCTGAATACAAATTAGAAATCTTATTCCCCCCAAAAGACATCTTTCACTTCTTTTCTCCCCTTCCCCCACCCCCCCCAAGTTCTCGGAGAAACAGAGGCAATGAGAACATTACAGTCTGTTTGAGATCGGGGTCCCCGATGCCATGATATGAGACTGGATCAAGGAGAGGGGAGATGTGGACACTTCAGAGGAAGTATTCTTAGGCATAACACATTTAGCAGTTATCACATTAAACCATCAAGTTTTTAAAAATGTCCAAAGATAAATATTGCTGTTCATTTTTTTAAATTTTATTTATTTGTCAGAGAGAGAGAGGAGAGTGCGCATGTGCACGAGCACACAAGCAGAGGGAGAAGCAGGCTTCCCACTGACCAAGGAGCCCAACGGGGGGCTCCATTCCAAGACCCTGGGATCATGACCCAAGCCGAAGGCAGACGCTTAACCGACTAAGCCACCCAGGCGTCCCAGTATTGCTGTTCTTATTAACAATTTCCCTGGGAGACATTGGGCACAAAACTGAGGAAAGGACAATCTGTCCCTGACTTCTTTCTTTGAGATTTGTGTTTTTGCTGGTCACAGCCAACCATAGTTTGAAATAGTCAAAACCAAAAACAAATGATCACTTCTTCATGTTAGTCAAGAATCACTCAATTGCAAGTAATCCATACCTGATTTAAACAACTTTAGGGAAATTTTGAAAGTTCATTGCTATATAACTGAAAAGTTTAGGATTTTTTCAAAGATTTTGTTTATTTATTTGACAGAGAGAGAGATCACAAGTAGGCAGAGAGGTAGACAGAGAGAGAGAGAGAGAGAGAAGGAAGCAGGCTCCCTGCTGAGCAGAGACCCCCACACACACACACCCCGCCAATGTGGGGCATCCATCCCAGGACCCTGAGATCATGATCTGAGCCGAAGGCAGAGGCTTAACCCACTGAGCCACCCCGGTGCCCCAGAAAAGTTTAGGATTTGCCATAAGGCTGAAGCCAGGTCCTCGATACCTGTCTTGTTCTCTCCATCTTACAGTTTTTCTGATGGCTTTATTTTCTGCTAAATCTCTCCAGGGATAGAAATGATGATCTTTGAAGGGCAGCATGGGATCCATTTCAACCCCACAAATAGTCTAAAAGGCTTTTCTTGGGTCAGAAGCCCAAGCACATGCACCTTCCCTGATTCCAGCAGAATGGCATTCTCTTGTGGGCTAGCCTGGGTCCCATGCATACCTCTGTGGGACATGGTGGCAATGCGGGGAGGAGGTTGAATGGTGGTTCCACCAGTTATCATGGGAATAGAAGGAGGGATAGTTCCCAAAGAAAAGGAATGTGAGCAAACAAAAAAGAAACTGCTGTCCACTATCTATTCCCATTCCTCTACTTGCTCAGATGTGTCCCAAACCATTCCTAGAGTGTCCAGAAGGATCTATACCATGCATTCTCCCACCCGGCCCCAGGGGTCTCCCCAGCCACATCTGTCCTGTGCTCCAAGCTTATCCCAGTTTAGAAAAGATGCCTGATGTCCAATCGTGCTAGTTCTGACACACACACTTGCACAAATCACAGACCAGTGCTGCCCTGAGCTCCCACTGCCTGGAGACTTGTTATGTCTTACCTTTTCTTTTAATTAGTCTCTGCTCCCATGAAGTCTGGAAACAAGGCTGAAGGATGCAATGTGAGCAACCTGGCTATCATGAGAAATGTCCTCTTTCTTCTATACTGGCTTTGAACCAAACTTGTGGATGTGAACTTTCTCTCCTTAGGCTGAGTTCCATCCCAGAAGCTTCCTTTGTCTCTCATGCCAGTAAGCTTCAGGCAGGCCAATCCCACACCTCTACTAGATCAAGCTGGGTAACTCTGCATACCATAATGTTGAGATCACTGTTGTACTTTTGGGTTTTCTTTTTCTTTTTTTAATTTGTTTGTTTTAAAGATTTATTTGTTTATTTTAGAGAGCAAGAGAGCCCATGAGAGTGTGCACGCACATGAGTGGGTAGGACAGGGGAAGAGGCAGAGGGAGAGGGAGAGGGAATCTCCAACAGACTCTCCCTGCTGAGTGAAGAGCCCTACTCAGGACTCAATCCCAAGACACTGAGATCATGACCTGAGCTAGACAAGAGTGAAGAGCTAGACACTCAACCAGATGAGCCACCCAGGTGTCCTGATTTTCGCCTTGCTTTGTTTTAAAAAATTTTCAGAAGAATATTTTATTCTGAATAGATTTCCTATTTAAGAGTCACCAGACAGATTTATTTGTTAGTTGTCTTGAATCGCTTATTACCCCACCATTGATCATCTATCAGGTTGTCACAGAACCAAAAAGTACAAATGTCTGTTCTTAGAATTTTCTTTCTTTGGGGGGCAGAGATGCTTCAATTTGTGTAGCTCTGTTCCCACATAATAATAATTTTTAAAGCCCCGTACATAAAACACTGATGTTATAGTCAATGTAAGTGTTGACTTACTAACTGACTATGGGTAGAATTTTTTTCAAGTTAAAGAGAAATATCTTAATTGAGTCTACAGTGACTTAAGTATATCTGCAGTGGTGCCTGACCTGTCTGTACCAAAACTTTCTTCCCGTTCATGGGACATATTGCCAACCAAAGGGAACAAAAATATGCAAATCAATGTTGGCAGATACCATGGGCAAGATTTCAATACATTTTTACACTCGTTCACTCAGAATGAGCAAATGAGCATGCAGACTCATGTTGTGGCCAGATTCCCATTCTCTCTCTCACCTAATATGAATTATCTTCCCCTGCCTTCCAACACGTGTCATCACTGCCCCCTAATCTGCACATCTTACCTCCCGGTAGACTGCATTCAGTTCCACTCATCTCCAGCATCGATCTCCGTCAGCCCGTCACAAATAATCACTCAGGAAACAGCAATTTAAGAGCCCTCCCCTCCAACAGACACACACATTCCCTCATAATGAGCCAACCTTTCCAAATCGTCATTAGCATCCTAAGCAACATAGAGAGGTAAAATAGGTAATTTAGAAACCTTGTTTATCTCTTGCAGTTACAACCCTGCTGTTTTTCTGGTGCTGAAAATCACGGAGAGACAAAGCATCAAGGTCTAAAGCAAACAGTTGTCAGATTAAACCAATGATAATTGAGAGAACTGGAAGACATTAATTCTGACAGTAAATCTGTCCTGTTTTGTTTTGCGGTAGAGCAGAGAATATAACAACACAGACATCTCCAGTTTTGCACATTCTTTCATGTGCAGTACACATTTGATAGCAAGGATGAATGGACTAGTTCTCCTGGCTGGGGAAAGGCAGTTTGTTGATGAACACAAGCTGGAATGTGTGTGCCCATTTGTCTTTGCAAAGTCTCCCAGAGCCCTAGGGCCCATGCTGGGAACTCTTCCTGTGTCTCCCCACTCTAAACACAGCAAAAGAATATATATACATTCCTTGCCCTTTGCCAGGTAATTCAACAAATGAGTCTTTTAGGATATTCATAGAAGATAATTGATTATATGTGTATTTTAGCTGGGGCCTCCTGGAGAAATGGTTTAAACAGAATAAGGCACATCATTTACTCATACCTTCTAAGTGCCATTTATATAAGCACCATTCTATTTAAGTCTCAGAGAAATCCCACAAGGTGAAGATTACAATTTTCTGTCCTGTAGAAGAGGAAACTAAATGTCTAAATGATTTGTCCAAAGAACCTCACAGCTCAGTCCCAGCCCCTTCCCCACACTATGTGGCCCTAAGATAAACTTGCTGCTGCCTGAAATCACACACTTAGCAGGAAAAGGTATTTAAAGAAATAATAGCCCCCTCCCAAAAAATCCAAATTTGATGAAAAATATTTATTTATAGATCCAAGAAGCTCAACAAGCCAGAAAGAGGACAAATACAAAGTAAAAACACCCTACCTAGTCAAACTGCAGAAATCCAGAGATATTCTTTAAGGCGGGGGCCGGTGCGGAAACATACCACAAACGGGGAAAATATGGATTCTCATCAGAACACAATGGGTGACATTTTAGAAAACAAACAAATGAACAGAAGGCAAAAAACAGTGAACCCAGAATTTTGTGCTCAGCAAAAAATATCCTAAGTTTGAAATAAAGACATTTTCAAATAAATGAGAATGGAAAGAATTTACCGCCAGCAGACTTGCACTAGTGTTTCTTAATACTAAAGATGTTCCTTGGGCTAAAGGGACATTATAATGGATTGAAACTTGAATCTACAGGAAGTAAAGGAAAGCATCATGTTATAATGCTTTTACCAGGTTAGTAGACACACTTCTGATACCTGGAGGCAACATTTTGAGTGGGGAATAAATGAGTTTGGGGAAAAAAGCAGAAACTAAAATATTTTATAGTAACGAAGCAATGTTCTATGTCATAAGGACAGAGAAATTGTTTTCTCTTTATTATACTGTTGAAGATTTTCCCTAGGTGATAGTTTTTTAATTCTATGACTTTTGCCATACAAACTCTCTGTTTTTATCTAGTTATTTTTCCTTATGTTATGTCTCCAGTTTCTTTTGTTTTCAGAAGCAGAGATTGAGTCACTCATACAATATATGATTTTACAGCTCTTTCTATAGTCAATTATAGTTTATCTAATGTGTACAATAAAGTGAGCATATAGACCTCCCCCATCACATAGCCTGTTAACCAGTACCGTTTGTTGAATAATCCACCCTTTTCTCATTGGCTTGTGATAAGTTCTCCTTTATACATTAAGCTTATATATTATAGGGTCTACTTCTGAGCTATTCAGGCTGATTTATTTTATTTTATTTTTAGATTTTTAAAAAGATTTTATTTATTTATTTAACAAAGAGAGATTATACAAGCAGGGGGAGGGGCAGGCAGAGGGACAGGGAGAAGCAGACTCCCCACTGAGCAGGGAGCCAGACTCGGGGCTTGATCCCAGGACCCTGGGATTATGACTTGAGTCTTGAGTCGAAGGCAGCCGCTTAACCGACGGAGTCACGGAGGTGCCCCTAGGCTGATTTATTATTAATTATGGATTACACCATTTCCTTTGGAGAGCTTTATGATAGAGCTCAATATCAAGTAGGGAAATTCTTCCCCCTTTTTATTTCTCTTTCTTAATTTCTTCCCCTTCACATGAATTTATTCTTAGAATTCTCTTACCATATTTCTTTCCTGCCACACACATACCTCTGGAATGTCAAATGGAATTTCCTTTAAACTACAGATTAATTTGAGAAGAATTTGTACCTTTGCTGTGGTCCATTTTACCACTAGGAATGTAAAATATCTCTCATCGTAATTAAGGTTCAGGCAAAGAAAAAAGCTGAAAGCCTTCTAAAATTAGCAAATATAATAGGAGACACTCCCTCCTGCATTCAAATGGGACACAAGAGTGATATCCTGTGTTAGGGTGAAAAAGAAATAAAAACCAACATGCAGAAAGAAACAATGGAGAAACCTTGACCTTGCTGTTCATTGAAGGGGTTAAAGTCTCTCTTGAGAATTCATCTCAATTCAGTCTGCTCCCACATAAATTTTGGTACAGGTTTATACCACTTATGAATCTAAACAACCTCAAGCCAGAATTAAATATAAAGTAGTCTCAAATTACCAAGGCCTTCCAGGTACTGATAAAAGTAAACACAAATCCTTTCTGGAGGAATTCACCTTCAACCGAAAGCTCAAAGAATTCCCACAGATAAATGCATAAGGAAACGAGAAGTTCATAATAATAATAATTTAAAAACTAAAAAGAGAAGAAACACACACCATTAGTGAAATGCTAAGTAAAAGAGACAATAGAAACTAATACACAAAAACTTCAAATAGAGAAATACAACATTCAGAATCATATTTAGTATTATAAAATAAAATGAAATAGGAGTCTGAAAAACATGGGTACTCTAAAAATCAAAAATAATCACTGAAACTAAAAACTCAATTGATTGTATCCATTAGGATGACTATTTCTAAGAACAAACAAGCAGCAAACAACAAGTGCTGGCAAAGGTAGAGAAATCGAAACCCTTGTATACTATTGGTAGGAATGTAAAATGGTGCAGCTGCTCTAGAAAACAGATTGACAATTCCTCAAACTATGAGACAGAATTACCATATGATCCAGCAATTTCATTTTTGGGTATATAACCCCCAAAAATGAAAAAATGGAACTCAAACACATACTCATACACCAACATTCATAGCAGCCTCATTAACAGTAGCTAAAAGGCAGAAACAACCCAAGTGTCCACTGATGGATAAATGGAGAAATAAAATGCAGTATGTCCATACAATGGAATATTAATCAGTCATAAGAGGAAGGAAAATTTGATACTAGGCAACTAATAAGTCAGTGAAGAAATCAAAAAATACCTTTAGACAAATAAAAATGAAAACACAACAGTTCAAAGGCTATGGGGCCTGGCAAAAGCATTTCTAAGAGGGAAGTTTATAGCGATACGGACCCAACTCAAGAAACAAGAAACATCCCCAATGATCTAAGTTCCTTACACCTAAAGGAACTAGAAAAGGAAAAACAAAGCTTAAGTTAGTAGAAAGAAGTAATAAAGATCAAAACAGAACTATATGAAATAGAGACTAAAAGAGAAAAAGAGCAATGAAACTAAGAGCTGTTTCTTCAAAAAGATCTTTTTCTTTTTGTTTCTTTTTGAAGGAACAGCTCTTAGTTTCACTGCTCTTTTTCTACTCTTTTCGTGTGAAATAAGTCAATCGGAGAAAGACAATTATCATAGGGGTTCCCTCATACGTGGAATTTAAGAAACGAAACAGGATCACAGGGGAAGGGAAGGAAAAATAAAATAAGATGAAATCAGAGAGGGAGAAAAACCATAAAAGACTCTTAAGTATAGGAAAGAAACTGAGGGTTGTTGGAGGGGTGGTAGGTAGGGGATTGGGGTAACTGGGTAATGGGCATTAAGGAGGGCCTATGATGTAATGAATATTGGGTGTTATATGCAACGGATGAATGACTGAGCTCTACATCTGAAACTAGTGATGCACTAGTTTGTTAACTAATTGAATTTAAATAAAATAATTAAAAATAAAAACAAAAAAGGAAATAGTCTTTTTTTAATTTTTTTTTTTTTAAGCAGTGAGCTACATTGTACCCTGGGAAGAAAATATAGGACTTTTATTTTTAACCTATTTGTGGCACGTAATATATATAATATGATTTACATTTTCTTCAAGGGCTATGTAGAAAAAAATACCCTTAAATTTTTCTGATAAAACCTATTTGTTTTATAGCTTGTTAACTAGGAAAAAATAATCTGTAACTGATAAACTATAAATATGACCCACTAATCAAAAGAACAGTAGATGAGAAATAAACATTATCTTCAGCATGATAAATAAACCTCAAATTTATATCCCAAAAAAGAAAAAAAGAGAGAGGGCAAAAGTAAATAAATCAGAAATGAAAGAGAAGACACAATCAATACCACCGAAATACAAACTATCTTAAGAGACTACTATGAATGATTGTATGTCAACAAATTGGACAACCTACAAGAAATAAAGAAGAATTCTTAGAAACATAGACTTCCAAGATTAAATCAGGAAGAAAGAAAATTTGAACAGACTGATTATTAGCAATGAAATTGAATCAGTAATTTAAAAAACTCCCAACGAACAAAAGTCTAGGACCAGTTTGTCTAAAACTAGACAAAGACATCACAAAAAAAAAGAATTACAGGTCAACATCCTTGATGAACATAGATGCAAAAGTCTACAACAAAGTATTAGCAAACCAAATTCAAAACTACATTAAAAAGATCACATAACATAATCAAGTGAGATTATTCCAGGTTTGCAAGGATGGTTCAATATTTGCAAAACAATCAACATGATATAACATATTAGCAAATTGAAAGATAAAAATCATATGATCTCAATGGGATGCAGAAAAGTCATTTGACAAGGGCACCTGAGTGGCTCAGTTGGTTAAGCAACTGCCTTCAGCTCAGGTCATGATCCCGGAGTTCTGGGATTGAGTCCCGCATCGGGCCCCCAGCTCCATGGGGAATCTGCTTCTCCCTCTGAACTTCTCCCCTCTCATGCTCTCTCTCACTCTCTCTCACTCTCTCTCAGTTAAATAAATAAAATCTTTAAAAAAAATCATTTGACAAACTTCAACCTCTATTTATGATAAAAACTCTCAATAAAGCAGGTATAGAGGGAACATACTTCAACATAATAAAGGGCGTAAGTGACAAATCCATAGCTACCATCATACTTAATGGTGAAAACCTGAAAGCTTTTCTTCTAAGATTAGGAACAAGGCCAAAAAGAAGCCTTGAGAGTTGAACTTTTCAGCAGACTGAGAAACAGGTCAAATAGTGATAATTCTTAGGGGATGGTCCTTTTGGGAGCTCCATTCTCACTTTGTCCCCTCTAGTAGCTGCTAGGCAGCTGGTTTTCTGAGCAACTGAATTTGGTTTTCAAGGCCACTGAAGAGCTAGGGTGATGTGAATGAGATTAGGACAAGGTGAAATGTCACAAGTCCACTCCATTTACTGAGATTCAGCTGTTTTTCTTGAATAAGCACTAATAAAATTGCTGAAGATCTTACTTTCCAGAGTTTTAGAAAAAAATTGATTTTTGCCCATTTTTGCCAGTGTTCTCATTGTTTTTCTGGAGAAGTAAATTTTCAGAGTTCCTTATTTCCTTGTTCTGGAAGTTGTACTCATAGTAAGGGAGAGCATCATCTCTGTGAAGCTTTAGCAGTGTCTCCTGATGAGGATGATATCATTAAACTAAAAAACAGGGATTATAAATGGAAGCCCAAAAGTGGAATATGGTATTTGCAACACATACGACTGACAAAAACGTGTCACAAATCAGTAAGATTTAAGAGCAGGTTAGATACAGCTGAATAAAGAATTAGTGAACTAAAGGAATTATTTGGAATACCATCTAAAAAACATGTAAAATATAAAACTCTACCAAACAACAAGGAAGTGACAGTAATAAGTTCTAGCATGTACAAACAGACAATTTTTCAAAGGCTTATGACTAAGATTTTTTTCGGAAGTATTGTTAGATCTAAATTCTCAAATACAGGAAGCCAAATGAACCTCGAGTAGTAAAAAAAAGTCCACAGCTAGAGAAAACACAGAGACACTGTAGGTCATAAAAGATAAAAAGAAGATCTGGAAAAAAAAAGAAAAAGAAAAAAAAAACAGATTACGTACAAAGAAATGTCATGAGAGTAAAATCTTATTTTTCAGTGACAATAACACAGTGAATTATTTTCAATGTACTAAGAGAAAATTAAGAAGTACCCACAAAGGAAGCTTTTAAGGAAAAATGGAGAAAATACTCTAGATGGAATTGGAATGTCTGAGACAAGATATTATAAGCGAAGATATTGCTAAATATAAATGGCATACAATAAAGGAAAGTAATGTCTAATTTGGGGATGAGGGTAACAGACTAGAACTAAAATACTGAACAACTGGTTGGGTGGTCAGGTTTGAGTGGTGCTTTAGTGGGTTAAAGAACAGATACTAGAGCCAGCTTGCCTCAGTTGCAATCTTGACTCTGGTACTTATTATCCAGTACTTACTAATTTGCTTTGACTCCATACTTCTCTTAATATGAAGATAGTAATAGTATCAAGGTCATAGAGCTATTGTGATACTTAAATTAGTTAATACATATGTCAACCACTTAGAACAGTGCAAGAGCAAGTGTTTTAGGAGTGTTAACTATCATGCTCACTAAAGCATTCTAAGGGACTTGTATTGCCAGCTAAAAAACATAATCATCACAAGACACTAAAACACCTCTACTTTTTTTTTAATATTTTATTTATTTATTTGTCAGGGAGAGGGAGAGAGAACACGAGCAAGTGTGCACAGTGGGGGGAGGGGCAGAGGCAAAGGGAGAAGCAGCCTCCCCAGTGCACAGGCAGCCAGATGTGGGGCTAGATCCCAGAACCCGGGGACCATAATCCAAGGTGAAGGCAGGTGTTTAAATGACTGAGTCACCCAGGCGCTCCTAACACATCTCTTCTGACAACAGTGATCAAGAACATAAATATACTATTGAGAAGCTTGTTTTAATTGACTCCTTAAAAAAATCTGTACCCATCTAACTCCTACCACATAGGCTTTTAAAGAAATCTATTTATTGGTTTACAAGATAATTCCAAGAAGTAGAAATTGAACACATTGTAGAGGGTACTGCTTTTTGCCTTGCCAATGATCAGCCTGCCATTCCTATGCACAGAACACCGATTTCCTGGGTAATAGCAGTGTATGGAGCCAAGACACTCACTCTCCCAGATGTCTTTATAGTTAAATGTGGGCATTAAGACCTAGATCAGATCATTGGGATTTAAATGGAAGTCACTGGGTTGGATTTCTGGGAAAGTTACCTTAACCTTTACGCCTTTAAAGCTAATAGGCCTTGGACCAGTATATTTCTCATCCTTTGGTTGTGTGTGTGTGCGTGGGTGTGTGTGTGTGCACATGTGTGTACACATCTTCCAAGTCCCTGCAAAAACTCTGCCTTAGTTCTCACTTCTTGCTTACACAGAGCTTGAAGGTCAGCTAGAAGTGAGAACGTATGGCTCTCTCAGGTGTTCCTGGGAATGTGCACAACCCCGGCATGCACACAGCTTTGCACGTGCACATGGACTTTTAGGTTCATAGGAACATGTAGGAGATTTTCAGTGCCCCACTGTGGACCTGATTCTAAAAAATCTTTACTCAAGGAGATTTCACTAAAAACTTCTGGGACTTTAAAAATGGATTTTGACAAGTTGTTTCCTGAAATTGGCCAAGAAGAACAATAAAGTGGAATTCTTCTACATCAGACATCAAGACAGACTATAAAACTATAGTAACTACAATAGGGTGGCATTATTGCTGAAATACATAGCATTATGGGAAAAAAGTCCAGAAATACTTACACATGCACGCACACACATGCATCTTGCATATTTTAAATTAGTATTTATATGAAACTATAAAGGTATTTAGTAAGCTTAGCCTGAGGAAGGAATTTTTTTTAGGACAAAAGGAGAACAAGAAAACATAAAGGCAAATCTTGACAAGTTTGACTACATAAAAGTTAAGCACTTCCTTATAGTGAAAGGCATCACAAGTGAAATTAAAGGCAAATAATAGGCTGACTGACAATTCTTATAAAACATGCAACAGAAAAAAAAAATTCAGGGGCACCTGGGTGGCTCAGTCGGTTAAGCAGCTGACTTCCACTCAAGTCATGATCCCAGGGTCCGAGGATCAAGCCCCACGCCCGGCTGCCCACTCAGCAGAGAGTCTGCTTCACCCTCTCCCTATTCCTACCACTCTGCCTACTTGTGCTCTCTATCTCTCTGTCAAATACATAAAAATCTTTAAAAAAAGAGAAAAAATTCAAATTAAATAACTGGACCCTACTCTTAATGTATGAGATTGGCAAAAGAAAAAAATTCAGAGATTGGTAGCACCATGTTAATGTGGATGGGAAGACAGTCTCCTTCACTGCTAGTGAGAGAGCAAATTGTTTTGGGAAGCAATTTGGCAGGATCTAATATAATTTTAAATGCATCTCACTTAAATGCTAACATAGCATTTTCACCTCTGCAAATCTGTGATGCAGAATATTCACATGTGCACAAGGATATTCATGAATATCATGAATTCATGAAGCTGTTTATTGAAGTGCTGCTTGTGATAGCCACCAGCTAGGAACCTGAATGTCCATCAGTATTGTGTGTGTGTGTGTGTGTGTGTGTGTGTGGCACGTGTGCACAGATACACACATGTGTAAAGAGGGAAGCAGTTGCAGAGAGAAAAAAACAGACTTCAATATAGATTCAAATAGCTTTATGGGGTTTTTTTGGATGATGAACTTTTTTTCTCTATTGTGTGTATGTGTGTATGTGTGTGTGTGACCCAGAATGATGACATAACTACTCGGCTTCATGGGTAAATATACCACAAGAGAGATTTTTATGTTGTATAGCATATACTTCTATATTATTTACATTTTTCAAGTGATTTGAAAATGACAACAAAAAAGAAACAAGCAAGCCACAGAACTATGTAAAGGTTCCCATTAGGGTAGAAGACTTCTACAAAAACAGATAGACCTTTGTTTGCATATTATGACGGTCTGGTAAAAATGCACAACTGTTACCAGTGGCTCCTGGGAGTGACAGGGAGGTGGTAGGAGATGGAGTGGAGGACTTTGCACACATACGCCAAAGTTCCGGTGGACGTTTTTACAAGCTGTATTATGTTGCTGAAATTAAAAGCAAAACAAAACAAAAACGAATAAAGGTTTAAACACATACCAGTAAAGGGAAGGGGAGGGAATGGCAGTCGCTTTCAAGCTCAGAAGGAAAACAAGAAGGTGGTTTTAAGATCAAAATCAGGGAAGCGTGAGCAGGCAGCGCCGACCACGAAGGCGATAGCCAGCCTGGTGACGTGGATGACGTGATGACGTGGATGACGTGGACGGACGTGGGCACGTGGGTGGCGCCTAAGCCGTGTCTGGGAGCGCTGGCGGGGCATGCACTCTAGGTGCGGTGTGTGCCCTACTGCAGTGGAGGACAGAAGTGAGGGACAGTTGTGATCGAAGAGACAGACCATGTTTGAGACCAGCTGTGAGAAGGGAGACAAAGGTTGGCTTCCAGCTGGAGGAGCACGGAGCAGGTATAATACATACCACTGGGAGGAGAAGGTGTCCTCGTTTGCAGGTGTGTACTTCTAAACTCATCAGTGATTGTATTTCTGTGAAAAGCAAAATAGTTTTCTTCAGTTAGAAAAGTTCTTTAAACCCGATCATGGGCCACCCGTGCCTCAGCTAATGTGATTCATAATGAATGACACTTAGATGCAATTGGATGTCTTTATCTATTTTATATTTCTGCAGCAGGACTTGGGATTTAACTTTTGCTGTAGGACAGAGTGGATAATATTAGAGAAGAGAAATGTGTATGTGATAAATTCAACTGTGATATTAATGTGATATTAATCGGAAGGAGACTGACCCGAGAAAATTGCATAGTAAACATGGTAGTTATGTAAAATATCCTTAAAATCCACACAGAATCTATACAAGTCTCGCTGGATGTGATACATAAAGAAGTCCTAAGAATGCATGCTGAGTTAAAAACCAGCTACACTGGGATGAATCTGTGTTTGTGGGGAGAGAGATGTAATATACCACAGACTTAAGAAGAGCCAGGCTCTTGCTGAAGGAGACACACATGGTATGTATTGTGGTGTGTCACTTCTTATTTCCCCCAAGTAAGATTAAATAACTATATTTTTTGCTCTTCAAAAATCTTCTCTGGTTGTTCTTTTTTTCTGGTGCAATTGGCCAGCATATTCTGATTCACAGAAAGAGGAAGTCTTGGGCGGGAGATTGTAGGGGGGGAGTCTTCTCCTTCTGCCTTCTAGGTGAATGACTTTGAAATTATGCACCGTGAAGTCATAAAACTCACTAAGCTAGATACATTTTTCAGAAAATACGTATGTAATGGCAGTCTCTTACACAGCTTTGGGAACCATTTTGCTCTCATACTTGTCATCTGTCCAACCACAAAAGGTCCTACCTTGATTCTCAAAGTGAGCAATTTGAGGTTTTAAAATAAGGAAAGCTAAAAATAAAACTGAAATGAGAAGACGTCAGTGAGATTCCATTAAATATATCTGGATGTTAGTGCACATCAAAGCACCAAATATTCGAGATGCATCCTATGGGAACCAGTAAATATAATCAGCAATCTTGATATGATGAGACCATATTGCCAGAAATCTTAGGTCATAGCAGATTATCTTTCCTTTTAAAAGGTGAATTTTCAGGAAGAATTTTGAGTCTAGTGAATGGCACGAATCTGAGAACTCTTCTAGTGGTGATTCACTTTGAGGCTTTGAGAGGCCCTCTGTCTCTCTCGGCTTCATAATTTCTAACGTCCAGTCCAGCTCCCAAATGCTGTCCTTTTGTGCTGCACTTGATCGTGTCTGCGAGCTGAGGGCAGCAAATCAACACAACAGAATTTTTTTTTCACCCCAGTTGGCGATAATGGAGATAAGTAGCCTTGGCAAAGGTTCAGGGAAAGAAGCATTCTCATGATTTGCCACTAGGTGTGTGAATTGTTACAATTGTTATGCTCGGCAGTGTGGCAATGTCTTGTCCACTCGATAACTCATCTGCCCCGGATAGTGAAGAAGCAGGCCACCAAGGAAGCAAGAAAAAGCAACTTGTTTCTCTCTCCTCCACGGCCCCTCAGGCCTCTGCTATGATTTTTTTCCTTCTCCCTAGCTAAAATTTTAGGAAGTTTACATAATAACCTTTTCTTGCACTTAAAAAAAAACAAAAAACAAAACTCTCTGGTCACTTTTATTCACAACATTTAAAATGGCCAGTCTTGCAGATCAGTCAAAACTCTGGATTTTGTGCAGAGCTTCTCCCTGCTCCCAGCAGGTGTTGCAGAGGGAAAGGAGGGGCCGGCTGCCTTCTCCTCTGCTTCCCTGCCCGCCTCCACTCCTGTGCCCCTCAGGAGTTAGGGAAGGGGAGGGAAGGATGAGGAGGTCAGGAGAGGTATTGCTTGTCTGGGTTCTTGCTGTTAAAAAGTAGGGGTAAAAGTATGGATGCGCTTTGGACTTGGTAGATCTTTAGAGCTGACGCTTCTTTCCTCACAGAGCGCTTTCTCAGGGTTCGGCCACCAGGAACCTCCAGTTGCTACTTCTACAATGTGCAGAGGGCCACATGCATGCGCCATTTTTAATATCTACCTCAGTTCGGCTGGTGCTTCCACGTTCGCTCCCTGTTTGTAGATTTCCCTTGCTTCACAGGCACCTTTTGAGCAGGGTGTAAAGGTGCTTGAGGCTGCGTCTGTCCTACGCGCACCACATCTGGTCCTCGGGAAGCACCCACATTTTCTTGTCCCCTCTGTCAGTGGAAATGAGGCACAGGGCAGACTGCATTCGGCCTCTTGGGTGCAGAATTATTTGGGGGCAAGTGTCAGAAACCAGTTCCTCATGACCTTATACTCCAGGGGACACGCACAGAGTTCTTACAGTGGTCTCCTGAAAGTCCTCACTAGCTTGAAGTGAGGAGGACACCCCAGCACTGCTCCCCTTGGGGTGACGAGAAGGATGGCACCGCCGCTGTCCAAGAACTCTCTCCAGAGAGATAGTCTCTCAAGCCCTGCCTCTTCTACCCCGACTCCTGACTCTTAGGAGGGGTTGTTGGCCAAAAGGCTTCCAAACCAGCTTTGACCACCACCTTTGCAAGCTTCTAATATCTGTTGGTATGTGGAATGCAAAATCTTTTTCTCAGATTCTTGGGACCTCTGGCTAAAACTGAGTCCTGTTTTCCATCTTGTTAATTTATATTCCCTTTGACTTTGCCCTTTTTGGGAATCTATGCTATAGAAACAGAAGTATTGGGCGCCTGGGTGGCTCAGTGGGTTAAAGCCGCTGCCTTCGGCTCAGGTCATGATCCCAGGGTCCTGGGATCGAGGCCCACATCGGGCTCTCTGCTCAGCAGGGAGCCTGCTTCCTCCTCTCTCCTCTCTCTCTGCCTGCCTCTCTGCCTACTTGT